>JAPYZM010002363.1:0-14064 GCA_030522845.1 Psyttalia concolor
ATCCGTTGACCGATGAGAGACGTGAAGCAGCGCTGTTTTGGGTGGAACACGCGCTCCTCTATCGTCTGGAGGCCGGTAGTAGACTGTCGCTAATACAGATCTCGCTCAGCATGTGTTAGGGGAAAAGGGGCCGACGTACTGGCTGTCCATCTGAGCTACTCTGTAGGCTACGACAAGGTAGTCTAGGGACCAACGTAGCCAGGTGAGAGGACTGGCCCCTGCGGGATCCCGTGGGTTTGATTGGTGGTCATGAGGTAACGGAATGACTCATTGCCGCCGAGATAACAGCACTAGGAGGCAAGGCCCTAGGTAAATTTCGTGGCAGTTGAGCCCGAGAGCTCACAGCGAGAGGTTTGAAAGAGACCTCTCCGGCTGGATCGAAACCCGGCTGCAACAGCCTGGATTGGGGGAGTAAAACTCCGCGTCAGGTGGTGAAAAACCACCGGGGTGAGCCTAAGGGGATACCCTGCATCCTCCACATAGGCGTAAACGCGTTTATTGTGGAGCCCGAGGTGACGACCTCGAGTTCTCAACGTTTGTCGAGCTTCGGAGACTTGATTCGTGTCGTGTGGATCCGTGGATCTGGAGAGGATAGCGAGATATCTCTCCTGTCGATCCGATCACACGTTTGTGCGTAGTCGAGTTTTACGGTGCTCGCGACGTGCGATGACCATAGCGGTCACTGGTGGCCGAGCACCTAGGCGTCCCAGGCCCTGAGGGGTCTCGGCTGATTCGCCGTGAACCTGGACTCTCCCAGAGTAACGCATACTCTGGAAGAGATGACTCTTCAACGAACTGAAGAGTTCGTTGGAGACGATAGGGAAGAAATTCTTCACGATGATCGACCTGAAACGCTTGATTCATGGCCTGGAATGGCTAGTGCGTAGTACGCAAGTCACGTGACTTGCGACGAAGACTCCTGGTGGACCTCGCCCACTCTACCACGTCACACTGACGCTAGCTGGACACCTACCTCTCCGGCCTGTAAGTCCTCTGGGTATATGGAAAGATCCCCAGAGGCCGCTTTTGTCGAACCTCCCGAAAGGTTTGTATGGCGCCCAACAACGAGTGTTAGAGGCAGGCACCCCTTCGTTCGAGTATTCCTCCTGGGTGAACAACCCGAGAAAATACTCTTACATTATATACATCATAAGAATTATAAAAACTATCTAATTATCCTCAAGATAGTTAACCGACCCGCGACCCGCAAGACGCTTGACCGACCTCCAAGTGACCTACAAGATATACGTCTTCACACTGAAATACAATCGCAGTCATATCTGAAATCCATGAAAAAGCTCGCATCGTCAAAATTACCATGAGATGAACAGATGTCAGTAGCAAATTACATGATATGAAAAAATGCCCTCAAAGTTTCAATTTTCTTCTCTGGTTCCTATTAAAAAATACAGCGTATGAGGGAAATACTTAGTGCAATTGAATGGGCTTTCCAGTCAATGATTGCTGGAGATATAGAACTATTGCGATCGATATATGGCGATTCATAGACGTCATTGAGAACCAGATCGGATTAGTTTAAGAGGGGAATTTCCCCGCTCCTATTTCGGTTTTTTTTAAATAAAGATTTCAAAAAATTATGGATTGGTTTTACGTTTCAATACGTTTCGTTCATGTTCTCGCATACGCGTGTCATCTGATCGAAGCGAATTTGACGGCGATAGATAGGCATTGACGTTGTCTACATTCCATTCTGACGGGAGTGAATTCGCCGCACCCCTTTTCGAATTTTATAAAGTAAAATCCTCTCATTCTTTGTACAATTTCCGAAGAAGGATATCCAAATTTCTATGTTAATGTTTCAGCCTATCGGGAAGTTCTTTACGATGCTCGCTAAGGTCGAATAAAAGAGAAAAATGGCGTTACGAGTCGTGTTGAGGGTTAGTCGAGAAGATAGTAGTTCAACGCAACAGCAATGGGAGCGAGCATAACGAGCGACAAACAACCGCGAGAATTTTTGAAATTTATGTTTTGGACATTTTTTTTTTTCAAAAAACAGGCACTGCGAGGATTGAGCAATAAGAAAAAAGATCCCTTTTACTTAATACTTACGACTGATAATTGAAAGTCGAATGGATACAGCCCGAGTAATCAATGAACAAAAAAAATTGAAGAGGAAGTCACGTCTCGGATCTGGACTTGCTAAAAAATAGAAAAAGTGCAGATGATTTTTCTAACCTCTCCATACTAGCAAAAAATCGTGATCTGATAACACATTTCGCGTTGACCTCATTCAGATAGTCCTTGTCGACAAAAACTACAAGTAAAAGAAAAACTAACAAAATTTACAGGTAATTTTTGATGTATAGAAAGTTACAGATTCACCTGTTTACAAGTTGCGACTTCGAGATCTAATGATACACCATTTATTCCACTCTAATCCCGCTTTTCTCCATGGAATTTTGTTTCTAATATTGGTTTTAATGGGAAACTTTATAGAGTAACGTTCCACCTTTAGTACCAGGTGGTAACGTTACCACAATTTTGTTACTCATTTTGTTACTGGCGATAACGTTACTCGAATTTTGTTCCTAATTTTGTTCCTGGCGATAACGTTACTCGAATTTTGTTTCTAATTTTGTTTCTCGTGGTAAAGTTACTCGAATTTTGTTCCTAATTTTGTTCCTGGCGATAACATTACCCAAATTTTGTTCCTAATTTTGTTCCTGGCGGTAAAGTTACTCTAATTTTGTTTCTGATTAAGCTCCGGCTCCGTCTTCGTTCCTGGGAACGAAACGGCAGAAACGCAGTTTTGTTTCGTTACAGGGTTTTGTTCCAAGTTCCTGCTCATTGGTCAGGGCCTGAAGGCGATGGGTACTTTAGACCCAATGAACCAAATGATGTAGGTCTTGCCCCCTGCGCATTCCTCGACGCAATTCCATTATAGGCACAGCCCACCAAATTTCTCGTATTATTCACATCTGTACCCGATGATCAATTTCCCCCAGAATTTTCTGGACACTGTCACTCGCCTAGAATACTCCACAATTTTTGAAGGAAAGGGGGGGGGGGGGCGGGATTATGAGAAACTCGCACCCTTGCGCCGGTTGATCTATCATCAGTCTAACGGAGTCATTGATTACGTCTTCTTCGTGAATATTTGACGATCGTGTTGCCATTTAGTAATAGATGCTGGATTTAATCCAAACGAGTCCTGTTCGACTACTTGTGTCACACTCTTATGTACGTATGCACGCCATGGAAAGACTTCAAATACAAAATGCAAACACACTGCCGCAAATTATTCTAGTCGCATTCGGCATCCCAATGCAAGTCGTCATTATCATACTAGGTGGGGATCAAAATTGTGCTGCTGGCGGTGTTGGTGGAACGAAAACAATCGACTGACAAATGCAATTATTAATTCCAGATTTTACTTTAATGTGAAAATAATTCTAATGAAAAGATATTTGAAATAACACATTGCGAGCAGACTAATTAATTCAATGTAATTTTATTTTAATGAGAGGGCTGCAAATAAATAAGAGGGTATTTAGATAATAATTATAGTATATGCTTGTATAAATCCTTCCATATATAAACAATTGTGCTCTTTGAAGTGTTGGTGGAAAGAAAACAATCCACTCACAGATGCAATTAATAATTACAGATTTTACTTGAATGTGAAAATAATTCTGATGAAAAGATGTCTAAAATAACACATTGCGACTGGGCTAATTTATTGTAATGTCATATTACTTAGTGGGACACAAATAAATAAGAGGGTAGTTGGATAATAGTTATAGTATATTCTTCTATAAATCCAAGTACACAGAGTATAGGAACGTTTACTGGCCACAGACTCTCAGGGGAAGGGGGTAAGGCCAGGCAGCAAGCCGTACGCGGGATAGTTGTAAGCAAGCAGAATGTAAGCAAAAAGGGGGTCGGTTCTACTAGGGTAAAGAAGACGGGGCAAAATGACTCGGTTCACGGTCTGGGGAAGGTTCCTGATGATATTGACGTGGGTGCGGAGAGGGGAATCAGGAAAATGGAAAGGACTCACTTGGAATCGGTAATCCGCATGTCCCATTGTCGGGGCCTTCCTTCCAGGTATTTACCTGGAAAAAATCACTGCGTCGGGTCCCAGGGCACTTGATCCAATTAATACAATATCATCAGTTCAGCAATTCGTGGTACTCTTAAGTCTATCTTCCAAGAATCTTCTGGGCATGTGTCTCCTGCCGGGTCTGGGTAACAAGTAGTGTGTCGGCCCGTCGTTCCCCCTGTGTTGGCTAGTCCTTTGATCGGGTGACCGTCTCAGCCAATGACCGGTGCTGTTTCTTATTTCTGATATAAGTGGGTCACTGTGATTCGGTGATAGTGAATCCTGAGTGAGCGTCAAGAAAAGGACGGGGATACCAGGGTGAAATACTTCCGATACGCGATGTTCCAGGCCCGGAGTGCTCGAGGTATTCCGGCGTGACGTCCTCATCAGTTTCTATTCCCTGGGATGCCTGAAGGCCGTTGATCGGTGCGTCGTCGACTTGTAGAGCGGATAGTACATGGTAATTGTGGGATGGGATTGCGGGGGCAGAAATAGTTGCGGGCGGGGGGGGGAGATTAACCGTGGCCGTTCTGGTTATAGATTAGGGGGCATATAATTACTTAATTCTAGTATATGATAATGATGAAAAAATTACAAAAAATTTTGTGAAAAAATCGCGCCAAGTTGACATTTTGTTTTACCATCTCATGCCTAAAAAAGTGAGAAAATAGATAACTGAAATACGAAACAAGCCAAGTGAACTTATGCGATCAGCGTCAGCTAGGACCAATTTCCCAAACTTTGACGTATAAGTAATTGCACGACCAAATCCGCTCATATACCGACGGCAGTGAGAGAAGTAACTTGACTCGAAGGAGCAGGTAGAGGGGCTACTATAGTAACTTGGTTTTAAAATAGTATATTGTGCAACTAGTGCGTAAAGTAGCACTCTTTCGCACGAGTGCTAGGCGCTGACACGAGGCGAACAAGGCGATACGCACGTGTTGCACGCCTTATTTTTTACAATATCCGCCAAAATTCGCTTTGAGGGGAGGTTTGAGGTCAAAGTGGTTTTTTTGTGTGCGAACTGCGGAACAGTCAAGATCGTGTGTAAAGTGAAATTCGAGTGCGTAAAGCGAAGCATTACGCACGAGTTTCACTTTACGCACGATTTCTGACTTTTACGCGCACTGTGCGGAAAAGTACCACTTTACGCACGAAAACCAGTACCGAAAAGTGAACTTTTTGGGCAGGTATTGCAAAAAAGTCAACTTGACGCGCCAAGTTTTCCTGTGTTTGTTTAACCTGTGGTGGTTTAGTAGTTTTATCCGCTGAACGTAATTTACATACGGATGTCTCTAGTCACTCTCTGGACTGATCTTGGTGCACTCAGTCAACGGAACGTGGTTTTCGAAGATTAAAATAGGGTGCGCCAAGTTGACTTTTTTAAAACCAAGTTACTATACTAGACCCTCTACCCGCTCCTTCGAGTCAAGTTACTTCTCTCACTGCCCTCAGTATAGGAGCGGATTGGGTCGTCCAATTACTTATACGTCAAAGTTTGGGAAATTGGTCCTAGCCGACGTTGATCGCATACGTTCACTTGGCTTGTTTCGTATTTTACTTATGTTTTCAATTATAGTTATGTATTTTCTCACTTTTTTTTAGGCATGAGATAGTAAATTTTTTTAGCTATAGTTTTTTATTTTTTTATTTTTTTAGGCATGAAATAGTAAAACCAAATGTCAACTTGGCGCGATTTTTTCACAAAATTTTTTTGTGATTTTTTCAGCAGAATACCATTATCATGTCAAGACATTTTTTTAAACATATATCCAAAATTTCAATTTCATTGTCATTAAATATTCACGGTCATTAGCCTAAAATTCTGTCAAATGTTGAAAAAAAAATATTTGGAAATACAATTACCGATTATGAATTATTTTCAACGCAATTTCATATTAATTCATGAAAATAAATGATCGGTGATTGTATTTTCTCGATATTTTTGTCTCACACTTGACAGATTTTCAGGCTTATTGAATGATATCCAGAGGGTTATGTGAGAAAAAATGAATAACTATTGTTTTTTCAAGACCTTTTAACGAACAAGCAGAATTTAAGGCTTATTTTCATTCTATATTCATGATCATTAGTCTGAAATTCTATGTATCCATTGAAGGAAGACGTGAAAACAATTGATAATGATTTCATTCTGAGAAAAGAGAATAAATGCTCCTTTGCAAATATTCTTCATCTAGAGAAACATTCATACATTTCTCTCAGAATTAAATTGTTAACAATTGTTTTGACATCTTTCTCCAATGTATACATTGGAGAAAGACATAGAATACATAGAATTTCACATACATATACATAGAATTTCAGATTATTAGTTAAGAATATTCAACAATGCTAAGTCTGAAATTCTATATATCTCTGTTGAAAAAAGGTCTCGGCGAAACTATTGATAAATAATTATGCAATTTCTTCGGAATTGACTAATTACCATTATCGTGTCAAGACCTTTTTTCAAACATACATACAAAATTTCATTTAAACATATATACAAAATTGCAATTTCACTGTCATTAAACATTCACGGTCATTAGCCTGAAATTCTGTCAAATGTTAGAAAAAAAATATTGTGGAAATACCATTACCGATTATCAATTATTTCTAACACAATTTGATCTTAAGGAAAATACATAATCGGTGATTGTATTTTCACGATATTTTTGTCTCACACTCGACAGATTTTCCGGCTTATTGAATGACATTCAATGGGTTATGTGGAAAAAAATGAATAACTATTGTTTTTTCAAGACCTTTTAACGAGCATGCAGAATTTACGGCTTATTGTCATTCTATATTCATGATCATTAGTCTGAAATTCTATGTGTACATTGAAGGAAGATGTAATTGTATATTATGCAACATGTGCCTAACGGTGTTTTTGGTTCGTGGGAGGTTGTAACACGAGCCGAAGGTGAGTGTTGTAATCCCACGAGCTAAAAAACACCATTACGCACAGGTTCCATACAATATTTTATGTCATTGTGCCCTTGATCCGCGATTTAACCGAGCGAAGCGAGGTTAGAATCACGTAATTACGGGCGCCTATGGCATAAAAACAATTGGTAATGATATCATTCTGAGAGAAGAAAATAAATGCTCCTTTGCAAATATTCTTCATCTAGCAAAACATTCATTCATTTCTCTCAGAATTAAATTGTTAACAATTTTTTTGGCATCTTTTTCCAATGTATACTGTGACGTAATTTTCTGAGGTCACGGACACCTCAGTCCATTACGCAAAACGAAATTCTGATACGTGAAGATCCCATTCTTTATGATCCTGTTCAATAAAACAAATGATCATGCTTTTCAAAACCCGATTCCCTCACTCTCCCGGATTCGCCTGTGCATGATAGGGTGGAGTTGTCTCATGTCGAATACCTAAAGCGCTAACTAGTTCTTTCATCGCGTTGTTAGCAAATTCCGTCCCATTATCCGTAAGTAATCTCTTCGGAGTACCGTAACGGTGCACTATCAAATCCTCAAAATGTCTCAGGATGGTAGGTCCTTCAGCCTTCCTGATAGCTACCACTTCAATCATTTTAGAGAATATATCCTGAAAAACTAGTGAATATTTAAATCCTCTCATTGACATCGGAAATGGCCCCATAATGTCCGCAGGAACTAAAACCCACGGAGCCTGAACACATCTCTAGCCCATCACACCTGCAGCCTTTTGCTGAGATACCTTACAAGCCTGATAAATCTCACATCCCCGCACAAAGTTCTCAACATTGTCACTCATCCCAGGCTAATAGAAAGACAGCAATACTCTAGCTAATGTCTTCTCTATCCCTAAATGACCTGCAGTAGGAGGGTCATGATTTTCTCGAATGATACCCTGATGAAAAGCTCTCGGTGGAACTAATTTCCAAGCGTCAAGATCTTCAGCCACGGTTGAAACCAAAGCCCTCGAGAGATAACGATATAGCTGGCCATCATGGACACGCCATCCTAACCATTTCTCTGGATACTTCTCAACCTGAGCCTTCCGACGAGACTACCAAATACCGCTAACTTCCGCCGAAGATATCATGCGCTTCGCGGGGTTGTTCGTCGAAAAGTCAATGGTATTAACCTCTAACTTCCCTCGATCTGAACATTCATCCTCAAACATCCGCGACAGTGGATCTGGCACATGATGTAACGGCCCCTTACGATGAATGATCTCATAATCATATTCATGCAAACTAAAAGCCCAATGCGACAATCTACCAACAGGATTCTCTAAATTACTTAACCACTTCAAACTACTACGATCTGTAACTCTGGTAAAGTGAAACCTCTCCATATATCGCCGAGAATGTTCCACAGCCCAAATTACCGCCAAGCATTCTTTTTCCGAAACCGAATAATTCCTCTCGGTAGAATTCAATGTATGGTTCGCGAAACCAACCACATAATTCACTCCGTTTATTTCCTGCATCAAAACAGCACCTAAACCAAATGCACTTGCATCGGTGTGTAACTCGAATGGAGCTGAAAAATCTGGACATGACAAAACCGGAGCAGTGCTTAGTGCTGACTTTAAGTCCTCAAAAGTACGCTGCTGCTCTACTCCCCACCGACAGACGATAGTCTTACGCAGTAAGCGAGTCAACGGCTCTGCTAACGTAGAGTAATCCTTAATAAAACGTCGATACTATGAGGGCATCCCAAGAAACCTACGTAATTGTCTCACATTCCTAGGCATCGGATATTCCAAAATTGGGGCTACTTTCGAAGGATCCAGACGCAATCCATCGGCATCGACAATAAAACGGAGATACTGCACACGCGAACTACAGAATATACATTTCTCAGGATTAATCTCTAACTTAGCATCCTTTAAACGTGCCAAAACCTTCTCAAGCACCACCATATGTTCCTCGAACGTTTCAGTCATAATAATAATATCATCCAGATACGCGAAAGCATTAGGCTCTAAATCCGGAGTGATAACACCGTCCACAAGACGTTGAAAAGTAGCCGGTGCATTAGTCAAACCAAACGGCATACCTACAAACTGAAACAATCCTAGTTCCTGAACCACAAACGACGTAAACTCACGAGCTCGTTGACTTAACGGCACTTGATGATAGGCCTTCTTTAAATCCAACGTAAGGATATATCGGGCTGAACGCAACTTATCCAAAATTGATGTTAAATTCGCGATCATATACGCATCCTTCTTAGTAATCTTGTTCAACTTTCTAAAATCTATACATATCCGGTACTTATTTTTCTGCTTGACCATCACAATAGGATTAGTCCATAGGCTATTAGAATTCTCAATAATACCTGAGTCAAGCATCTCCTTACACTGCCGCTTCATTTCTACCAGAATTGGCGGAGAAACCGAACAAATTCTCTGACGAATCGGTGTATGATCGCTTAGCCCTACTATATCATGAACTGCCAGAGGGGTGAGCTCAGATCTTCCCACTCGCTGATAACGCATAATCCAGAAATGCGCATAAATTCAACACCGAATAACACGTTGTGACTCAATCCGGAAGCAATCACGAATTTAATTTCTTTCGTAATTCCTTTCAACGTCACCGGAATCACAACTGTACCAAAAACTGTCTCTCGAGCCCTATTCGCCACAATAACAGACGACCCCTGAGACCAAGAAACTTTCAAACCCAAACTATCAATCCAGTCTCGCGGAACACTTCGACTGCAAGAACTCGATGCACCAGAATCTAAAAGAATATGAAAATCTGCCGATCCGATCGTAACGGGCAAATATAGACGTCGATGAGATCCTATGCTCAACTGACAAATCTCCTCAACAGATTCAGGCTGATGAGAGCCTCCACCGTTTGCTTCACTATTTAGAGTTTTCTCCTTTCGTGCTACATCCGGGGAACCGTGATCACTAGACGATAATAAATTCTCAAATACCTGACTATCCGATTCATTTTGTCTTGCCAGCGGTACTTCTAACGTATTAACCCTTAATTCCTCACCAGACAGTAGAGGGTTGGGAACCACTGCCCTGTCGACCAGTTTCCCGACTTTTGAGTCTTCGCCTTACACACCGGACAATCTGGCCTCCGAACATATTTCGTAACCAAAACAGAATATCCCTGCGCGAGACTCTGGACACTGCCTATGACGATGTCCTGGCTTATGACAATTGAAACAGACTTCAGTCAGTTTGGAAGGCTCTGACGTTACCCCTCCCATAACGGAATTAACTGCAATCTCAGATAAGACTGGAACTGATAGAGTCTTTACTCTTGAATTCGACGTCTTCTTTTTAATCGAACGTGACGTATCATCATTCCGAACTGAACTATTGCCCTTTGACCTTGAGAGATGCAATACACAAGCTTCCGGATTCACCAAAATTGTACCTTTTACTCCCTTCGTGTATCGATCTGGTGCATACGCACACGACGGATAAATCGTATCCTGAACCGAAGGCGTAGCAGCAAGCTTTGGCAAATTCTGTCTCTCATCAAAGTCTTGAACTAACTCTCCATGGCTATCAAAAGTCTAAAAATCTCTCCGAGAAATCATATGGTGGTACTCGCGTCGCAAATTCAGAAATGCAAGATCCAACCTAGCTTCCTCTGAGAAATGTGTATCCCGTGATTGAGTCCACATTAATCGCACATTATCGATAAAATCGGACCCTGACTCTAAATCACCCTGAGTACGTAACGCGATATCGTGAACCAAACGACACTCGTTCACTTCTGGATTTGAAAATCCCCGAATATGCAGTTCTAAAATTTTCAAAATCAACGAAGCGAGTTCTGCGTTCTTGCCACTAATTATGTGTTATTCCCTTGAGAAAAACTGGGATTGCTCTAAATAATTCTTCATCCTTGATATTACAGGCATCCTTACAAACGTTGACTCTTCTCAAAAATGATTCGACGTTATCTGAACTCAAACCAGAAAAGGTCAATCGCCAATACTGCACACGATCAAAGGCACTGAAATTAAGACAAGCATTCTCGTTACGAACTCGACTCTCAGAGTCACGAGCTAATCTATCACGCGAATTCATGAAACTAGTATCCTCAACTTGGACCAAAGTCTGAACTCCGTTAATCATTTTCCAACAATATAATCTTTCTGAATCCTCGACCAAATTCTGAACGTTATGGTGACTATCAAGCACTGTTTCATCATTCCGTTCTCTCGATACTTGTACTTGTTCTCTCGGAGAACTCGAAACGTATAGCAAATGCTGTAACTCCATATCCTGGAGAAAAGGATTGGTGCTATTCAACAACGATACAGCACGATTGGCCTCATTACTGCGCACTGGTGCAAACGACACAGAAGTCACAGGTAGTATAGAAGGTACAGAACGCGCAGGACAGATGGAAGGTACTCTCGGTCTTTCAGGAGTACTAGGCATAACCAACGGGAGCGGTCGATGGTCATCTAATTCCGTCCACGTAATATTAGGAAAAGATTTTCGACGAACAGCACAGCAAAAAATATTCTCTTTCTCAGCTCTCTCTCAAAACGAAACAAAAACAAAACGAAAACAAAATCCGCGAAGTTTTCCATGGGCCCCACGTTGGGCGTCAAAAAGCTGGGACGTAATTTCTTGAGGTCACGGACACCTCAGTCCATTACGCAGCCCTCAGTGACCCAACTTACCCAAAAGTCCAAAAATGGGTGCCAGATCGTTATCTTGGGAACGATCACCGAGATGGTACTAAAAATCAAAAACCAAATTTTAAAAGTCTCTCGACTCGCCACGGTATCCGGCTGACTCAGCTGCAGAGCAGCGTGAAGGTACTCGGCGAGATAAGAAGACTTACCAAACTGAAATAAATCAAGGTCACGGTCCGGAAATAATAACGAAAAAATAAATTGAAATCCTGAAGTCCTGGAACATATCAACTTTTAATTTTAATATAAAATCGGAACGTCTCGTGACAAATCACAAACTTATCCAGATCTTCCAAATTAACAGATGTCCGAACGCAATAAATAGATTACTAAGTGTCACCGCAGTCAGCGATCACACTCAATCACAGATAAGTAAATAAATAAATCTGCAGTCAATTGGAAAGCCAATCGTCAGAACAATCACAAAAATGAATTAATTGAATAGATACGACGTCAAATATCTTATGAAATAATTACTGTGAATTTAGACATTTATCAAAATCATACGAAACAAAAGTTTCAATATAATCGTCTCCTCACTGACTATCAAAACAAATCGATTTTCTCAAAGACGATATATCTAGCATAATACCCGGGTCACGCAACCCAAAATTCAAAGTACTTCTTAACCTTGACACATTCGATAGGGAGAATCCGTCTGCAAAACCCGCAGACGCGACTTGCTGATGATTATTATAATCGATAAGATTCTCCCAATTATCTAAATTTAGCTCGACCAAAGACAAAAAGAAACTGATCATGTAACATGAATATTTGCTGACTAAACTAATAAAATTCTGATCCATCGAACAACACAGTCACACGAATATTTTACTCAATAACTAACTATCCGCGACATTACATATCACATGAGAGAATCAAAAGAGAGAAATTGCAAAAGAAAATCGAATCATCACATCTTACTTCGCTAATCGACGCGAATGGGACTCTAACTAGTGGTACTCACAATCATGAGTTTCAACCACCTTCCCGGTCATTTCCTGCAATAAATTAATTATAGAGAATTAACCAATTCAATATGTGCAGCAACCACGCTCATCGTGATCCAGTAAATCCCAACGAGGTCCTCATTTCCCCGGAAACTGGGTAGACGCCACTTGGCCTTGAGTTAATCTCCCCAAAATTAATAAATTGAGCGACGAATCTTTACGTGATGACCACCAACGTGAAAATCCGCATGGATTTGCGACGCTAAACGTCGACAAGCGGGAACGTCACTAATTGGTTGTCGATGATGAGATTTCAACCACTCATCATCCGAATAACCAAATATTCCCCAGAATTCCCAGCAACCCATGGCCGACCCAAGTCCCACGGAGCATGCGCATTCAGATTCTATCCGCATCAGAGGGCGATGAAACATCGGAAAACCCTCAATTAATAATATGGTCTCCAAATAAAATCGTCAAAAGACCACTGCAAGTCATATCGTTGAAAATAACTTGACTTTCTGTTGATGAATAATGGATAACTGTCGATCTCTTCCAATCCCCTTATGCGTCGACCAATCAGGACGAACCTCACCGGACGAGTTCGGCAGCTGGTGACATCTGACTAACCGAAGATCCTCGATGCCCACTCGGCTGGCCGAACGAAGACTCTTAACCCTTGGCGTGACTCTTGTGTCCCTCGAAGTCCATCGACGACAGCTTCGCCAGCTCGAGCGTGGTCGCGCCATAATTTAAAACTTAGAAAACAAATAATTAGAAAAAATACAGTTAAGCCATTTATGACCTATTCAAGCTGATCCGGTCTTGCAGTACTTCTGGATACGGCTCTTATAAAAAAAATTCAAATAGAATTAGAATTTAGAGAGAAAAAATCCCGATAACCCAGCCGGGATTCGAACCCGGGTCTCCCATCGAATGAGGACTTCCAAGCTGGTGGTCTATAACACGCGAAACGGTCGAGACCCATAATATTTGTAACCTTGAAATAACACGTTACAATACATAGAATTTTAGATTATTAGTTAAGAATATTCAATGATGATAAGTCTGAAATTCTGTATATCTGTGTTTAAAAAAGGTCCCGGCGAAACTATTCATCAATAATTATCCAATTTCTTCAGAATTGAATAATTACCATTATCATGTCAAGACCTTTTTTTAAACATATATACAAAATTTCAATTTCACTGTCATTAAACATTCACGGTCATTAGTCTGAAATTCTGTTAAATGTTAGAAAAAAAATATTGTAGAAATACAATCTTAATGAAAATACATAATCGGTGCTTGTATTTTCACGATATTTTTGTCTCACACTTGACAGATTTTCAGGCTTATTGAATGACATTCAATGGGTTATGTGGAAAATAACCAAACATACATGAA
>JAPYZM010002364.1:0-14063 GCA_030522845.1 Psyttalia concolor
TTGATGTGGCAACCATGCATTTGGAAATACACGTGCGGCGCGGCGCTATACAGGTGACCAGTTACGTTCGGTGGAGTGAAGCGACCAGCTAAGGGTTAATTAATTTTTTTTAAAATACCTGTTTATTCAAATCCGGAGGGAATGCGTAAGGAGGCGGCAGATCATCTTCCTGGAGATGCAGACATAAAAAATTGAGAACTTGAAGTAAAGAATTCAACAAACCCATTAAACAAAAATAAATATAAATTGGTCAATAATCACGACTCCGACTAGCACAACTGGGAACTGAATTGTGTTTCTAACAGCAGTCCAACCCTAGGTAAAGCCCTGTCAATCTAGGGATCCCAGCTTGACCCGGGTGTTCGAAGTGATTGTAACCTTTACGTGTAGGACAGTACAAAGATATTGTCTTGCAAAGTCTCTGTCTGCCATCCACAGTGGGCAGCTGTAATTCTTAGATGTTAAATTTATAATTCCCACCTGTCCATGTTTTCATAATAATATTATGAGTCCTAACTATTGTCCAACTTATTTGACGAATTTGCATTCACATTCTCAACTTTACTGGAGTATACGAAAGCCTCGTATTTCTTGTCACCCTTGTAAAGTCACATGCCTACGTTGTTCAGTCTGGATCATAATAGTTGGCGACCAAACTTGGAAAACTCATTACCCGATCATCTCTTGGTGTAGAGTAGGTGAATGCAAAATTACTCAGTCTACAATCGACCCCCCTTGAACCCTGACTATATTTCGGCACTAGACGTCTGAATTCACACCACGCTCGCTCAACACCCTGTATGTGGGCTTGGTTGGTCCGGTTGATGTGGTAAAAAGCAAAAATTATTATTCACCGGTTTATTCGTATTCGCATTGTCCAGGGGAATATTGTAGGAGAATGCTGCTGGATTGAATGGAATATTCTGATCTTTCTCGGGTAGGACTGGAGCTGCCGGCGAGACAAAACCCATCGGGTGTTTGTGCTTCTCTCCTCCGCCTCCTCCACCCTAAAAATAAATTAAAAAACAAATGAATGGAGGGCCGGAAAGAAACATAACAAAAATCCGCCCTCTCCAACTGTTTTATCAGTTTGAGTTTACTTTATCAACTTTATTTCACTTGTTATGAAGTTTAATTTATTGTTCGATCAATGTTGATAAAAATGTGAATATGTTTGGAAATAAAACATACCATAACCTCAAAATTAGACGGGGGATCAGGGAGCAAGGGCTGCTGCGGGAATCCAATGAATCCAACGGGATCTGGATTGCCCGCATGACCCCCAGCAATGTCCAAGTTATTCGGCAGCTGTCCTCCACCGCCCACGTCAATCAACATTGCATCCTGTCCCTCAGCCATCACTTGAGGATCAGGCTCATACTCGACGTTGTAGTTCTTGGCAATTTCAATGAGATACTTCTCTACCAGTAACTTTGAAGGGGACTGAACACTCAGTTTATGCTTGAGCTTCTCTGATATCGTCTGCACTGCCTCATCCCGGCAGGCCTCCGTGTACTGTCTTCCATATTTCGATGTGAGGATATCAGCGATTACTTTCAACTCCTGGACGTCTGTCTGAAGTCTTGGGGCTGCCCAAATGACTGTCGATATCGCCTCCGCAAGGCCCTCGTCCAGGTTCCTGAATACATGGAGACACATGAGTAATAATTGAAGAGCCAACCTCGAGATTTATCATTCAATTCAGGATTGATTGGTTAATTAAATTAATGGAGTAGATAAAAATGTTTAATTGCATTCTGCTGAGGTCTACTGATGGACGAACTATGAGATGACAAGTTTTGGAATGAAAAGATCATGTGCTGAGCTGAGTTTCCACAGGATTAGGGGGATTATTACTAAGATCTGATTGTTCTACTCTAGGATAATATTGTCAACCAATGTTTGTTATTCTACGGACTGACATTGGCCCAACGACTGAATCAGACTCACTTCATCTGCTGGATGAGCCCAAATCTGGCTAACAATAGATCACAATACATTTCCATCAGCTCCATGGCCTCGACCATGTAATCCTCCCTGATAATGTGCTCAACGCGAATTTTTGCTCTCTCCACTTTTCCAGCACCAATATAATCAGCAATTTCTTTCCTCGCCTTCTGCGCCAATTCTGTTTTCTTTTTCTCCAGGAGCTTCAGCCTGTTGATCGCCAGTCTCAGGTGAGTCTTTAATTTTGAGTAATTCGGACCACTCGAGAACATTTTGATATTGTTATTCAATTGACTCTTCACAAAATCTATGTAATCATCATTTGATGATGGAATGATGAATCATTTGGTGTAACCAGTGTCCAAGGGTGTGTAAAAAACTCTCACTTCACTCCCGATGTCGCCAGGTGTCTCTTCAGCAGCCCCCCAACGCCTGCGCAATCAGTCGCCATTTTTTTTTTTCAAGCTCACTCTCAAAAACTCTCAAAAACCAAAATTATGTCAATTTTTTTGGACGCTCTCGATTTTTTTCCAGTTCTAGCCGATGTTTTTTGCACAAAGTTTAGAATTATTTGGCGTGGATTTATTTATCAAAAAATTATTTTATTTCGTATAAATAATATTTTACAATATTTTCCTAAATCCCTAATTTCAGACGAGTATAACAATTTATTTACAGCAATGAAAACATGTAAAAAAGGGAATAAAAAAAATGGAACTTCTGCTATTGCTTTCGGAAGCTCTTCAGAATGGGATGGATATTCGTGAGAGCGTCGCGCAGTTCAGTCCTATTTTTTGCACCTGAAAATTGAGGAGACAATTAAATCAATCAGGTACGACTGCAATGATATTAATTAAAACAAAATGGCGATTCAGTCGAACGAGTGTTGTTTGCCCTGGGATAATCCTCACCAGTTAGAACAATTTTCCCATTGACAAAGATCAGTAGCACGACTCTTGGTGCCACCATCCTGTAGATGAGCCCTGGGTAGAGCTCGGGTTCATACGTGGAGAACTGTCCGTGCATGTGATTCAAATTCTCGAGTTTTATCGGAAATTTCAGGTCACAGGTGGCGACTATATTCTGCACCTTGAAATTCATGAACTTAACGGGAAATCCGAGCTTCTGGATGATCCTCGCGAATTTACGAGCCGCCAGGAACGAGTCGTCCTCACTCCTTGCTCCAGTGCAAACGATCTTACCGGAGCGGAATATGAGGGCCGTTACCCGGGGATTTCTTATTCTCATGACGAGACCGGTAAAACGACCCGGATTGTACTCGGAGTTCCTCGTTCGGGTGTTGATCTTCATCAGGTGGAGCTCGCACCCGAGACTCACGGTGGACACGACGTTCCTGGAGACGAACAATCAAAAGTCTAATCTCAGTCTTCCCAAACTACCCAAAAAAAAACAATTACAATTCACTTGGATTTTTGATGTTGCATTTTCAGGTACGAGTCTAATTTATTATTTTTGGAGGCTGGAGATATCCTTAATTGTAAAAGGGACTTTCTGGAGAAACGTCGGAGGCGTTAAAAAGGATGTATTCGTTTCTGGGTGAACCTCTTCCTAAATTTTCCAAGTGGCCGAGGGAAAAATCAAGGACGTACTGTAAAATTGGTTCAATATTCTCGTTTTTTGGAGGCGGTGGTGCCATTGGACTCATCGCAGCCTGTGGGTTGACCCCCTGGGACGTGCTCGGTCTAGGTACATTTGTCTGCAAATAATCATCAACATCAGAAACCATTTAACGAGACGACGAACTGATCCTGGAGTACACACACTCGACCCCAAGCTCCCCAAAAATAAATAGTCATTCTCAAAAATGATTGAATCCAATTGAAACAATTTCATTGAACAAGTGATATCAGGAAATAAATTCCCGACAAAAAGATCATTGAAATAAAGACAATATAAAACGAAGAGCCGTTGATTGAGATGTACCTCCGGATCAGGGGGAGATGGAGAGAAAATCCTCAGGACCTTTTTTGCAGAGAAAATGAAGAGCTAAAAGAACGTGCAATGAAATTTTTCCAAATCCCCATGAATCTCCTGATAACTCAGGGGATCCTGAGGGTTCAATTACTTCAGGGTTGACATAACCTCCAAAAGACAATATTTAGGTACTTACGGAGAGCGGTGGGGCCATGGTATGCTCATCACTGGAACTCTTGGCTGGGCTGTTCAATAGCCTCTTCAGCTCATTATCACTTTTCACTATCGACGTCATTTTTATTTATTTAATTAACTGTTGATTGGAGACCCACTCACATGGCCACATAAACAAAACGACTTCATTGGGGGAGCTCCGAGAATACTTTGGGGCCGGCATGGAAGGAATTTCCTCGCAATCCGCGAGTGTACGCCCTCCCCGTCTGTGGGAATTGCAGAAGCTACATACGAGGGACGGCTGGGTCGGTAGGCGCGAGAACTTCAATAGAGTCGGGCCCAAAATGAGGCAACAGATTGTGCAGGGGCCCAAAAGTTTTTTTTCTGCCTACATGGATCGAAAGTGAGGATTCTAACCTCACTTCGCTCGGCCCTAAACGCTCACTTTTGTCCATCTGGGCAGGAAAATGGTATTAAGCCTCGGGAGGGGAATCAGACAAGCATTCCCCAGGTGCTTACTACCCTCGCCTTCGGCTCAGGGAGTAATGTAACACCTGAGGACGACTTGTCTGATTTTCTCCCTGGGTGAGCAATCAACTATTGTCCAAAATCACACATTTTGTCTGCATGAGAGCCATTAATTGACGAGGCTCACTAATTTCAGCCAAATTTCGGTGTAAATTATGACCTAGAGCTCAAAATCTCGTCACTCTTGTCAAGAGCTCTCTATTAATTGCTCATTACCCTCAATCTGCTCCTAGAGACCAGCACTACGGCTGAGGACAGGATGAAGGGGCTCAGGCGCGACGAGCAGGTCGTAAATTATCGTTTCAACGGGGGAAACTCATTGTTCAAGTGCCTAACAACGAGATCGAGGAATCTAATCCTCAAGGCCGGCGATTGTCGATGTAAATATTTGGACATCTTTGACTCCCAGATTCCAGGAAATTCCGAGGTACGACGAGCCTCTCGCACCGAGGGACTTCATTCATTGTGAATCGAGACACGATGGAAAGCGAAAAGGAATTGAGTTTACGAATGTTCAAGGCGATTTTCCTGTGAAGACGCTGGTGGATCGGAATTTTATATTTTCACGAGTGCTGAGCATTCCCACAAGTGAGTCAACAATTTTTTACTGAATCTCCGGAGTATTCCCAAATTATCTGTTCCCAATCTTCCAAAGGATTGATCTCTCATTCCCGTTGCTGTAATTTCTCTTTTAATTTTGTAAAAGGAAATAATTGCAGATAATTCGCTATCCCAATTCTCAATTCTCGAATTAATTTTTACTTTTTAACTTGTTCACCAGACGGACGCAATTGACAATATAAAATCGGAAAATGGCGGACGTATCACCGCCGGAATTTACCATGAACGATCAGAGATACTGGAACGAGAATACTCCACCGGAGAGAATAAAAGCCCTCCCATTGCCAGTTCCTAAGTGGAAGAGATTCTCCCCCAGTATGACGCTGGAAGCTGCCGACAATCTGCTGAAGAAACTCCCGAAGATCGAGCTGGACGACAGCGTTGAGGTCATGATTACCGAGGGCTTGAAGAAGGCGCAGGCAGCGAGTGATATTGCCGAAGACCCGGCCAATAGGACTGAGTTAACCAGTGAAGAAGAGAAATTGGATTCATTCGGGGGTGGCGATACCCCACCATCAATATCATCGAATGGATATGCCTCCAACTCCTGCGTCGACGATTCATCGATCCTGAACTCCAGTGAGAATGAATGTCCGGATACCTCTACCCCCCAGCAGTCGATGGTTGCGAATTCCAAGTAAGAAGTTGATGATTTTTGTTAGCAATGATAGTATTGAGCAAGTGCTGTCAGCTGATGATTGCCTGTCATCAAGCCGGCACGAGTTGCTCAGATTCTGTTGATTACTGGTCTTTCACTCCTCCGTTACTGGCCCTCCCCCAGGTACAAGATGTTCCGGCCACCAGACCTGGTGATCGAGGAGGCGACGAGTGACCGGAGCCCCCAGGAAATTGATGACCTGGCCCAGTACAGTCCGGTGCGCTCTCCATTCCCTGGAAACGACTCGAATGACTCCCTCTTCGGTAAGGCAGACACACCCGAGCCCTTGAGCTTCGCATCCCCTCCAAGAGGGTCCTTCCTGAAGCCGGAGGACATGCAGATGGTGCACCTGTTCAAACGCTTCGGACTCAGTCACTTGGCGTTCATCTTCATCGAGCAGGAGGTGAGGAGAAACCCATTTCCAACTTCTCTGGACAATATTCTCAGAAGAAAATTTTTTTAACAATTTTTTTATTGCTCAACTCAACTCCTAGATCATTGAACATCTTCCTCTGGTGTCATTTGATTGGCAACTTTAATTATCTCGTAATTAACACGCAATTTATCAGTTAACTTGATTTAATATTGCCTTACAGGTCGACGTGGAGATGTTCCTGACTCTCGACGAGAAAGACCTGAAGGAAATTGGAATTAAAAAAAATACCGATCGTAATGTACTGCTGTCAGTTATATCCGAGTGTAACGCCCGTCTCTACGGGAACAAGAAGTAGAAATATTAATAACAATTAATTATAGCAATGTCTCTCACTGAGACCCAATAATTCTGTAGCTTAACGATTTTTATCATCTCATGATTTGTTGTCAATTCGTACTATCGCTTTTGCTTGATTGCTTATAAAAATTCCTCACAACTAGATTATTATCTAATAAATTATTGCGAATAAAAATATTGGAAATGAAATGGAGAGTTCGATTTTTTGGTGAATATCTTGAAAACTCGATTTGTTTAAGGCCCGGGGGTAATAGTTGGTAACCTCGAAATCCCCGTGACTAATTACAAGAAAAATAATTATTAAATCATAAGTAAACCTAATTTCCGACCTCCGCGCATGATTTCTGCGAGTCGGAAATCATGTCTGCTCACGATTTGATCAGTATTTCACTTGCAATTAGTCACGGAGATTTCGAGGTGATAAATCCCCCTAAATTCTCCAGAATTCCCCAGATTTCGCCATTTTTTGTCGTTGGGGAATTACGCACGGGAGAAAACATGAAAAATTATGATTTTGGGATTAAACAATCCGCCATGATCTCTTATTAGGCGATAATTAGGTCTCAAGGGTGTACTGTGTGTGTAGGAATAATAATTAGTGTTTAATTACTTTTTTTTTCATACGTAAAAGCGACGGCCATATTGTCTTCATCGACCAAAGGGTCTAGGGAGTTGGAGCTGTGATTATACTTCGATAATTATATTGTTATCGGCATTGGACCCTTATCACACCTAATTACCACCTAATAAGGGCTTATGGCGGTTCGTTTAATTCCCAAATGATAATTATTGATCTTTTTTCGCGTGTGTAACTCCTCGCGAAAAAAAACAATTGAATCTGGGGAATTCTGGGGAATCGATCGTCGCCTGTTTCATAGGGAAATTCTCCCTGAGGTGGGAGATGACGAGTATTTATCCGACAAAACTGTTTTAGGATCACAGGATTCCCAATAAAAAGGGCTCGAGGTCGTGAGGTCTTCAGGAACCCCCTCGGGAGGTTCTCATCCTGAAAACTTTTGGGGAAATCAATAAATGGAAAAATAAATCGGGGGTATAATAACCAAGTTCTCTCTCCCCCCACTCCTCAATTGAAACAGGGGTAAGTCCCCGAGGTGACTCCAACAATCTTCACTTTAGACGCCCTCCCCTCGCCCCGGGGAGGTCCGAGGGGCCTGTCACCTCCGGGAACCTCCAGATTCTCCAGTTCCCTCTCATAGGGTCTGAAGATGTTTTTTTTCTGAGTGACCCCCGAGGAATTGTGAAAATACTTGGACATCTCCGACTCATTCAGGAACACCTTCACCGGCTTCTGGAGCTTTCCCCCACCCCTAGGAGTCTTCTCGCTCGTCGAGGGGGTGACGTTGTGGATCTGGTGAATTTTCTTCAAATTATCGAACTGCAGTTTCCTCTTCTCGTTCCCCGGCCATTTTCCCCCGAGGCTGGGCGTCGGGGACATCTGCGTCGAGGCGTCCCTCTTCAGGGGTCCCCCGGTCAAGCTGAGACGAGCGGAGTCCGCTGGATTCTGAGAGACGCCACCAGGAAGTGGAGTTGTGAAGCCTGAGGCGTCGAGCTGGCAGGTCTTCTCCGCGATCTGGGCCGGGGGATTGTTCGCCTGGCTGAACAGGGAGACCTGGAGGGGCTCGTCGAGGACCGTCGGCATCGAGGCGACGAGATCCCGGAGGAACTTCCCCTTCAAATGGTCGGGGTCCCCCACCGGGCGCTGCGACATCTCCTGACGGATGCAAATGTCCGGGTAAATGAAGTACTCGATTGTCCGGGACGGAATGGGAAAGTAGACCTCGTAGTAGAGGATCCCCTCCTCCGTCTTGGGGAGACGATAGCCGTACTGCAAGGATTTTCAATTAATGTGGGTTCCTGGATTTTTTTTGTGAACTACAGAGAGTCGGTAATTGTTATTAGGCCAGAGGATTCCAGGAGATTTAATGGAGAATCCATTTTTAGCCAGGGTTTACCATATTTTTCCAGTGTCTTCGAATCTCGCTGTAATCCTGGAAGGCACAGGTCGCCGGGATCTTCTTCATGACTCGTCTGAGAATTGCCTTTTTCATACTGAAAATTTAATTTACGAAAGAACGAGATGATTTTGCTCAGTTACCCTCACGGACCACTCGATTGGGATTCGATCGACTATCGATTGCAGAATCGACTTGCTCAGTTTCTCGATTAACATTCGAGTGGATTTCGATTGGAATTTCAGTCTATAGAATCGGACATCAATCGACCAGACGATTAATCGACTAATCGACAAACTGAGCAAGTCGACTGGTCGCCAGGGTAATTTTCCGAGTGTCTCCAAAATGTCCGCCATCTTCGTTTATTAGTTTTTCAATTGTTGAGTCAGTACGGGATTAACCTGGCGCCGGCATTACGCCAACATTGCGCCAATTGTTGAATTTACCTGGGTATCACGATGACCCTCTGCATGACGAAGATGCTGACATCGAGAATACCCTCGGGGTCTTCCAGGAAAGGGGCGACAGCGATCGATGGAATCGCCAGGTTCTCCAGCTTCATCGGAGGTAATCTAGCAGCCAGAGCAGTCAGCCTCACTCTGATCTCGTCCTGGCCAGCTGACTCTCTCGACGTCAAGGTTATTGCACTTGTAACTGCCGTATTGAACTCGGAGTTGGTCAGGAAGCTCGAGCCCTCCAGGTAAATGTTGGAGACCTTGTTCCACGTCGGGGACATGTAGAACTCGAATGTGTACGCCAGGCAGTCGACGTAGGCCTCGGGGGTCACCACCTGGGGCACCGAATGCTGAAGCAGCAGAAATACCCCTATTATTATTATTTATTATCCACATACAGCCGATTAGGCTTTTCACATTTGCGGTCATGGGCCGTCTTCCCCTCCGACCATGTCGCATTGCACCCCAGGAGCTGTTCTCCATGTGCAGACTCTCCTGGTGACCAAGGAAAATCATGGAAAACCTTCGCCGACATGGCGTCCATCAACCAAGCTTCATCGGGAAAACTTTTTCTCCAATGATTATTGGGCCCTAGACTCCCGTCCGACGGTTTCCGAGAGATTAAAAAAATCCCCTGCCCCAAGCCGGACTCGAACCCGCTCCACCCGGAGCTCCGCCGTCCGGCCGTGCGCCTTAACCAACTCAGCCACCGTCGTCGGTCCGGCGAAAATTAATCATCTCCAGCCTTCTCTAGATGTGAGGACTCCTTGAATTCGAGAATAATTGGGAATACAATTACCGTTAGATTTATTCTCATGAGATTTTTGTGCAGAATCCCCGTTTGGTAGAAGCTTCTAGTGGTGATCACGTAAAAGTGACCTCTGGATCTGTGAATCGGCGACGCTATCACTGTTGATGGCATCAGGTTCAGGATGTACCTGGGGACAACAACAAAAATTGTTTAAAAATTTTTGCTAATTTTGGGGGCGACTGGGAAAGAAATTCATTAATCCCTTTTATTCGCTTCTTGAGCGATCGCAAAGGCCCCAGGAAAAATGTAATTATTATTAACTATTGTTTCAATGGAGTTAAATTAATAATTTATTTGTCTAGGGACTACCGGAGACCGGCAGGCACTAGGGGAATTTCCATTGTTTACCTGCATTTCAGGATTTTCCAGTGGAAGTAGGATTTTGCACTGGAGTCCCTGACCTCGTCAGCATCGACTGTGCAAATTGTGCAGCAGAGGGAGGATCTAGGGGGTACGGTAATGTAGTAATCACTCGACTCCATTTTGTAATTTACCAAAATTTTTACAAAATTTGTTTATACGACAAAAAACCGCAATTTTTTGCGATTAAAAATTAGTAAAAATCAATTAACTACTCGTGTTCACGTCCAGTCGGACCTCTCTGCCTGTTTATTATTAATTTAATTAATTAATTAATTAAGAAGGGCTCGAGACGACTCTTTTTACCGAAAAATCCGATATTTTTACCGATTTTCACTGATTAATAAATTTCCAAACATGATTAAACATTTCCGGAGGCTACTTTGTTTAACTGAACTTTGCAATTGGGCCTTGAAAACCCTCAGTTGAGCCTGCGTCCGGACAATTCCTTGTTCGGTGTTCCAAAAACAACTGAAAAATTGGGAAGAATCGAGAGATTTGTTCATACTTCGCGGGTTGTTCTGCGCGTGCGCGGCTCGAACAATTGTTTATTATTTTTTCGGAGGCAAAATCCGGCTCGTGGGTACAGGGGATTCCTGTGGCGCTTGCGTAGAGCGACTTATCGATAGCCGAAAAATAAAACAACGTGTAGGGATCTGTTACGTCGCATTTGCTCACCCCCTCCAGGTCGTAAAAATTAATTATTGCAAGTGCAATTGACGATCGGTCCGTTACTGGTGCTGCGAAGGCTCTCCTGCCAGTCTGCCACAGCCCGACGAAGACTCGGTGCACGTCATCCGCCCAGTGATTGTCTCGACACGATGCCCAACATCATCAATGACATCAAGCTCGATTTTAAGGATGTCCTGTTACGTCCTAAAAGGAGCACACTCAAAAGCCGATCAGATGTGAGTCTATTTTGAGGATCTATTTTCATTAGGGAACTGGGGATTCTTTTTTTTGGATTTACTCGAGACGTTTTTTTTTGGGGCTATTTTATTGTTTTCTTTTGGAAATTCTCCCCAATTTTATTCGCCTGTCTTTGCAGGGGTTGGGGGGGGGAATTTGGAGGGCAGGTACTGGGGAATTTTTGGGGGAGGCAGGGGTTTTTCGGAATTGTCTGAAGGTTGAGGACGTTTTTTTCACTGCAAAGACTCGCTGTTTTTATTTTTGGATCACCCTAGGCACTCCTCAGTCAATTTCGAAGGATATTCAGCTGTTGAGGGCCAGAAACAGCTGACAATTGACGGCAATAGTTTCGGATAAATATTGTCAATTGTTTTTTTTTTCGGGAGGTGGAGAAAATTGGGGACTTCTGCGACAAATGATCAGTAAAAAATTTGAGGAAAGGTCTGGGGAATTTAGCAGACGTCCAGCGAATTCTGGGCTTACTCGTAGGATTTTTTTCCTGCGGAGAATTATTTTGCCAACGTTTTCTTTTATTTTTGGGTGAATCAGCTTTTCTGGTGATTTTCTCATGCTCAAGGAGGCGACAGAAGGCTTGAAGGTTTGATGACGTTTTTTTCTCATCGCAGGGACTCTGAATTTTTATTTTTGGCTGACACTAGACACTTATCATTCGACTTCCCAGGCCGCCTTCAATTATCGAGAACGACAGTCGATTTTGGAATTCAGAATTTCCTCTCCTGGGAGTCGCTCTAGAGATCAATCATTCCTACTCATGCTGGGGAGTCTGAGCCTCTGAAGATTTTCTCGTCGAGAGAGTTTTTTAGAATTCGCTTGAAGGCTTGACGAGATTTTCTTTTCACTTGAGACACTCACGATTTTTATTTTTGGACATTTTTTCTTCCTGGAGACTATTCATCACCGACGACCGACGTTCACCTGTCGATTTTGAGTTCCCAAGTTTTTAATAATTTTGTTTTTATGCGGGAGTGAAGAAAAAATTGGTAGTTCTGGGGAAATTAATTTTTCGGTGGCTCTGGAATTTTCCTGACTACCACGAGAGCCATTTTTTCTCGGACGACTGAGTTTTCTAGGGCACTCTCCGCCCCCAAAATCTAGAAAAAAAAAATCAATATTTTCGGCATAGAGTCAATTAACTATCGAATGCTACCGTTCACTTTATTTTTATCCCCTCGTTGACATTCGTTGTCATCAATGATACAGAAAAAAAACAATTGAACATCGACGCCTGGAGTTGTAGAACCAGATCAGCTGTTTCATCTTTTATCAATGCCTCTATTTATTTATTAGTCATTAAATAATTAATAGCAGTGAATAATGAATGAGCAGCTTCACCTGAACTTAATGATTAACTCTCAAGAAATTAGAATATGACCTTTTAATAATTTTTCCCCCAAAATATTGACCATTTTTTTAGGTGGACTTGTTTCGTGAGATAACATTTCGCAACTCCAAACGAACATACAAAGGAATCCCAGTGATGGCGTCGAATATGGACACAGTCGGTACATTTGAAATGGCTAGGGCATTATCCAAGGTAATTATGCAGCCTTCGTCGCCCGTTAATTTAACGTCAAGGCTATTGTCAATGAAATCAAGAAAGAGATCTCAAAAATGGGGAAAATCATCGAATTCTTCACTAGCTTTCTTACTAAATTGATAAAATATTTTTACACCCAGGCATTCGTCAATTTTCTCCCGTTGATAAATCATTCATTAATTAATGTTAATGATCCTACTAATGGACACAATTTATCAATTACGTAACCTGCAAATAATCCTCAATTTTTTAAACATCATTGCTTAATTATTTTCCCCATTAGAAGGTGACTGAGTTGAAATCTTTTTAATGGACAGACGATAAAACCAGTCATGACAATTTTCTCATTAGTTCATTGTTTCATTTCTCATTTTTCCAAAGCACGGACTGTTTACGACATTACACAAGTACTACTCGGCCGCCGAGTGGAAGGAATTCGCCGAGAGTAATCCAGATTGCCTGGGAAATGTCGCCGCAACGTCAGGCACCAGTGCTGGAGATTTTGAGCGACTCACAGCAGTCCTCGCTGCAGTTCCTGACTTGAGTTTTATCTGTCTGGATGTCGCCAACGGGTACTCCCAGCATTTCGTGGAGTTCGTGAGAAAAGTCAGGGGACAATTTCCCGATCACACAATAATCGTGAGAATCTTTATCCCTGCCCGCTGAAAAAAAATTTACTTAACCCCAGGGGACAAATTATCCGATGCCACTCAAAATCGCCAGGCAAGATCGACAAATTATGGAAAATATTAGAATATGGGAAAAATCAAACAAATAGTTCAGCTGCAACAAATATTTCTTTTCTTATAAAGTTTATTTAACACGAGGAGGGCACGACTGTTCACACAGACAGTGGTCGAAAAACTGAACTATAATGAGTCCTTTTCGAGAAATCGTCTATCCCCAATGTCATAAATATTTGTCGAGTAGTTTATGAAAAGCTGAGAAGACATTCTCGTATATTCCAACAGAAAATTCGTCGACAAATGGTTTCTTGGGACACAAACGCCCCTTCGAGTTGTATTTTATTCTCGCAGGTCAAATTATCTGCCTCCCTCAATCCGTGCTCTATCGATCGCCTGCGAGCTATACAAAATTATCGACAAAACTTGAATGCCATTAAAAAGTCAGCTTATTTGGGAAATAATGAAATATCAACAGTTCAAATTAGCAAATTAAATTGTAGTCCGCAAAAATCATAAATAATTCCTCCGTCTCGTTGAGTCCCGACACTCAACACCCAGACAATCATAATAATTATCATGGTTATCAACGTCTCACCCCCGCAATCAGGAATTTTCTCATATAATACCACGAGAGCTTCGAAATTATCGGATATTTCCCGATAGGTTCGTTGCAAACAAATGAACGTGTCAAGTTTTCCAGTTTAAAAATCACGAG
>JAPYZM010002365.1:0-25687 GCA_030522845.1 Psyttalia concolor
GTCATTGATTTGACGATGGAACTAAGTCTTGTTCTATCTTAATTGTTCATCTAGCAGGAGTCAGGATTGCCACACATTCTGAGATGAGATGCGGATTACAACCCTTATCCAATCATTACACCCAAGCTTGGATCGAGGCTCGACCAGTCTTTGTTAATCCTGGATCAAGCCTGATCGAACCTCATTTCGATCGTTCATTCCTACCTGGGCTTCGATGTCCCAGTCTTGAGCACCAATGCTGTTTCAACCTTAAACCAAGGCTTGATTATATATTGACGCCCCATGCTTGAATCAATATACGATTTAACAATGGAAAGAAGCTTGATTCAAGGCTGGGTTATCCCGCCCTGATGTCAAATCATGTCTCAGTCTTATTCCAATCGTCAGGGTTGACTTTTCCTACCTGGGGCCGAGAGGCGCGAGTACGGGAGGGTTAACCGTCCTTTTATTTTTTCCTCATTCTGAATTGGCGACTTTCGGGTTTCAGTTTGTCGATAGCCAAGAGATACCGTCGAGAATTAAACCAACAGCAAATTAAATGCATTAATTAAATACAAGTGAAACTTGTACGCGAAGACTCCTCCTGTAAGAAAGCGACTAGTCTTCTTCCTTAATTAATTCCATCGCGCAACGATCCCACATTAATAATTCACGAAAAAGAAGTTTATCATCATTCCAAATAACAATACATTTTCAAACTCCCCGAGAAACCCGGAAACCTCGTATTATTTTAATGAATGCATAAATGTTCTAATGAACTTTGCAGAGCCGCCTCCAAACAGGCCGGAACTCATCCTGAGCCAGGCACCGGGGGAGAGATACAAGAAGGGAGACAGAATTGAAATGAGCTGTAGCGCCTTGGCTGGACGACCAAGTGCCACCGTCAGCCTCTACCTCAGTAAGTTCTGCACCTCAGTCAAGCGGTAACACCATAAGTTTCATTCCAAGATGTCAAGGGTCTAATTCAATTCGATTTTCTTTCAGACAATGAGACCCTCTCGAGAGACAATTCACGTCTTGGTTACAATACAAACGAGGACGCCAAGTCCACGGTTAATGCATCTCGTACACTTGATTGGAGCGATAATGGAAAATTTGTTCGCTGTGTGGCTCAACATATTGCCCTGGACGTACCCATGGAAGTACAGAGGCAATTGCAAGTTTATTGTGAGTGGATTAACTGAGACTATTTTATATAATTGACCGTTCAATTGCGAAGGCTCCAATATTATTTATTTTATTTCAATCAGAGGTTGATTTTGAATTATTAAAATAGTTTAGCGATCCTATATAATAAGAGAGAGGCATCGGGAGTCTCAAATGAGCACTCGAATTGCACTCGAATGAAAACTCGAATGCTAATCGATTTCATGAGAGTCGAATCGAAGACTCTGGAAGTCGAACTCGAAGGGAAACGGGCGCGAATCCGTACGTATATTGAAATTAATGCTCATTTCGCGGATTATAAACCCATTAGATGAATTTGATAATTTAATTTATAAATTAATTCTTCTTTTTCATAATTTCAGTCCCACCCCAGGAGCAACCGGAGATCGAACGTTTCGGCTACGTCATTGGCCGTCCAGGCATCATAAATGCAACGGTTTACGCAAATCCAAAGCCCAATTTTGTCTGGAAAGTGGGAGACGAAGAAATAACCGAAGGAAGAACTGATCAAAGCCAACGTTTGCAGACCACAACAGCAAGGGAAACGGTAAATCCATACAAGCTGTTAATTCGGAATAACGAGGGATATTGAGTATTTCTGGATGAAATTTAATAGAGAAATTTATCTCTTACGGTACTCGGTGGCAGTTTGAAGAGGGCAACATACGCAAAATGTAATAAATCCCTGGCTCTGGCTTGCGTCTAGGTTGGAGGTCTCAATTTAGGACACCTTTGTGCTGGGACGCAAGTGAATCGTTGCAATTTGAGTTTTGTTGGAAGTCCTTTGACTGGGGCAAAGGACGACTTTAAACTGAAGTGGACGCCTTAGTGCATTCAATTCAACTCAATTTCATTTTAATTTTATACATCTACAGACTCGTCGTATTGAGAATTCAATTTCCATCAAATACAGAAGATAAAATTTTAACATCTTCCATGGAGTAGGTGTAAAATGATTGATCGAAAAAAAAAACTGGTATAAAACTTGAAACGATGAAAATCTAGGTCTTACCACTCTTTAATTTTGAATGAGACTAAATTTCTTTTTTTAAATCAGTTCATTATTCATTTTTATACGAGTGAGTTCAGTCAGAAATTTATACATTCATTAAAATAATTAGAGATTTTGGTACTACTCGGAAAGTTCAGAAATACATCATTATTTTGAATAATGATAATCTTCCCTTTCTTGAATTATTAATGAGAGAGCTCTCTACAAGAGAATTAATTAGTGGAGTAAAATTATTGTATACCTTCAAGGACCCAGTACTTATTCTCAATCAAGTTTCATTTGCGTCGATCTAGTTTCAATTTTTCGCATCTAAAATGTTTCCGTTTCTATACAGAATCCAGGACAGTGGTACGTAGAGTTAAAAATCGACAGTGTTCAAAAGACCGACACCGAGAAATTCTACGTTCTTGAAGCACGAAATCCCGAAGGTACAACAAAATACCACTTCCGACTCTCCACATCGCCTGAACCTGAAGGTAATTTTCTCCCCGCGCCTTTTTCTACAAATTCATCAAGAATCTGTGTGAAATGCTTTGTAAAATTACCATGAAAACACGTACACTACCAAATATTTTTCATTCACAAACTACTCCATCACCATCAACACGCTATATCACCATTAACTCAGTGATCACGTGACATCACGAATTTTCATTTTTGTTGAATTGTCTAACGGCTAAATACCTTCACCGCATGCTCTCACGCAGGAGCACTCGTACACCTCTATGGTAAACTCTCCGACATTTCGCACGCACTAGGTAAATGTTCTATTTTTAATACAAAATTAATTAAATAATTCAATCGATAATAACGGTATACAGCGTAACGGGTGTGAAAAAAAGCTCAATGTTCTCTCTTTTTCACACGTTCGGCGTATACTGATTTCAAAAATAAGTGTTTGGAAAAATAATTCTGTTGTAGAATGCAAATGCCAACGAAGAGAGTCTTCCAACCACTTGTTTGAAAATCGCATATTTCAATAAAAGGGGGGAAAATCGCAATGAAAAAATTGAATATGGGAAAAGTCGTGCGGAAAACCAAAAGTCCCGTACAATTAACGACCTTTTGGTTCTAAGCACGTGCCGTGGATATCGAGGGCACAGGCCACAGGATTTGTAACGACCGAAATCTCATTCGAGTATTCACTGTTTCATACTCCGCGCTCTGCTATTCCCGTATAATATCATAGGGAAAATTATTTCAAAATTCAGTGGGCTCGGGAGGGAAATCCTGGTATTACTGTGCCCTCATACCCATAATCGGATACTGCGGATAGAATCTCGGAAAAGGGGAAAAAGGAAAATACAGAATAAACTCATTAAAAAGTTATTCGTCATTCAGAAAACTGAATGAGAATTTCCATCTCAGTTTTAACGGAAAAAAGTTGACGATGGAATTATTCGAATGGAAAAGTTTCAATGGCTTTAGTAAATTCAACGCTTATGTGGCAGATATTATTACATTTGTGAGGACTTTAATCCTCCTCGGTTGTTATAAAATTGCAAGAAAGTGGTAACAATCAAATGGATTGTCTTTATTTTTAAATTACTTATCAAATCTCTCGTCGTTTTAATTAAATGTCTATCAGAGACGCTGGATAATAAGCAAGAGAGTCAGGAATTTTTTGGTGGAGCAAAACATTTTCTAAAATTGTTTTCTCCCATATTATAATATTTGAATTTTGAGTTAAACGAAATGAAAACCAATTAAAAAAGAAAATCTTTTTTTTTCCCCTCATCTTTATCTCGGTATTCTCCCAAATATCTGACGTATCATTATTTCCCCCAGGTTTTGATCTCGACGCGGGCTACATAATTGGAATCGTCGTTGGAATTTTGGTGCTCCTCCTCCTCATTTCCCTCATTATTTTTGCCCGCGCGACTGGTCGTTGGTGCTTCGCAGGTGAGTCTCATCATCACAACAATAATAATTAAAAATATTTTTAATTTAATTTAAAACCAGTGGAAAACAAAGAAAAAAATCCCTCCCAATTATCCCCCAACAGTTGCCCCAGAACGCTCCCCCGAGCATTATCCTCTTTCCGAAAGAAAAAAAAAAATACGTTTGGAAAAGTCAGTCGAGCCAATTTCCACAAAATTAAAACAAAAAATGAAAAACTGCACATGTGAAAATTCCTACAATAAAAAAAAGCCCAAACAATCCCTGAAAAAATGTGCGTTGATTGCCAGAAAAGAGAAACAAATTTAACGAGTCATCATTATCTTGGTAAGTCATCTGTGAACAAAAAAAAAAAACAAATACTGTCTTGTGTGTTGTGCGGCTACAACGAAAATAGGACAGCATGCAAGTCGGGCCAAGTAAAGATTACGGAGACACGACACCATAAACCATGCGTATCCGTACTCTAGGCATGAAACTGTCCAGGGGTAAGTCAGCCTCGACAGACGAAAATGAAAAGATACCCCATTGTGTCACTCACATCACAAGTTCGATATTCATTCCCTGGAGATTTATATATTGACACTGGAAATCCCTGGAAATCATTTCCACGCTCCCAAGTTTTCTAAAGAAACGAACAATTTTGTCCTTATGATTAAGGGGGGATCACACTTGAGGTATTACTTAAGGGCCGGGTGCCGTAATCTCCGTCACTGATTACCCGTGAAATACTGATCGAATCGTGAGCAGACATAATTACCGACTTGCGGCAATCAGGCACGGACGTCGGAAATTAGGTTTGCTGATGATTTCATCAATATTTTGCTTGTAATTAGTCACGGGGATGTCGAAGTTACGAACTCTTACACCCGGGCCTTAAGCCTAATAATCGAGATATATATTTAAATTGATTTTATTTTATTCCCAATTCAATCCACTCGAAATACCTCAACAGTGATTTTCAATTTCTCATTTAAAATTTGAAATCCCATTTTAATATTCCCTTAAAGAGAGGTTTACTCTAGGGGAAAAAATGTTTCATTAGGAAAAATCTGAAAAGAAATTGATAAAAAATTGTATTTTCAAAAAACGACCGTTGGAAATTGAGAAATAAATTCTCCTGGGTAGACCTCTCAATATTTTCTATTTTTTAAACGAAAAAAATCTAAATTTCAAACGAATTCATTAGAAAATCCCCCAAATTTTTCTTTCATTTTGAATGATATTAATTCGTTGTCAACAATTAAACTATTTAGTTCGCCATTTCATTAGATGCCACCCTGGGAAATTTTTCATTTCCTCAGTAGTTTCCCTGCCTGCATGGAGACTAGTATTCCCTCCAGTGCTCTCTCCACCCGAAAAATAGAACTTTAGATTCAAGTTTATCGATTCGCATGAAAACATTGTTGCATGCATCGAGCAGACCCCGCTTTCCTTATCTCATTAAAAAAAGAGGAATCGTATGAGGAATAGCCGAAGAATCCACCACGAGCTATTGTTATTTGTTGTATTTCAAAATTAATAAATGTGACAAGCAACCCTTAACGATCGGCAAAGGCAAGTGTGGTTGAGTTCTCAGAGGATGAAATTCATCTCTACCATGATAAAAATTCACTCATCGAATTCCTTTCATACGAACAATTCACGATAATGCCTTTCGCGAAGAGCATTTTCATGAATTAATTGCAGCTCGAGCATGTATACTCTCCATTGCTTACAGCATTGATGTTCATTACTATTACCTACACTGTTAGAAAAAAAAATTGAAATTTCATGGACACTCGATGTCACAGAAAATGTAACGATATTCCAAATTTTCGAGTAACTGACTTGAACGTTTAGCCCTGATGACATATCTCGCGCTATTTAATAGAAAAAAAATTATTGAAGTCCGACTTTCTCTACCGAAATTCCTGGACGTCGGTTATTCTAAATTTTTCCCGGCCTTTAAAATGCTAGTAAAAAAAAAAATTCCAGCCTTCTTGGATTTTCCCACAGAATTTTGACTTTTCGGTTATAACATCCCTTGAAATTTCAGGCAAAAAAAATTCGACAGTGTATTTTTATATTATTCGTAAGCTAGAAAAATTAAATGTAACCCACAACCACACGGAAATCATCAAACTACCATCTCTTCACAATTTTCATTCAAATATAATAATATTTCGCATGAAAACCACAACTGCATCACACCCACAATAACTTCCACAACAAATTCACGAAAAAAAAAAAGTAGAAGAAGATTAAGGGGCGACCGCGGTAGAATTTCCAAACCGCGGGTGCTTTCATCCGTCGTACTGATGATTTTGATGTGAACTTTGTTAGCACCGAGTGTATAAAGTTTACTGGTGGCCTACTAAATTCGTATTTCACTCTAAAAATGCTATTTATCGGCTGAACACTCCAAAAAATTCAGAGTAATTTTTTAATAGAGGACGAGACTAAAAATTCTGAAGTTGTTCTCTGAGAGTTCCAACATGAGACGTGAACGTCTTAATTAAAAATTATCAAACCTCCCATTGAATTATTCTTTTCTGCCTAAAAACTGAATTAAACTCATCAGTACGATTAATGAAGTTCCAGCGCAATTGAAATTGGAGTCCGGTCTCCCCGAAAAAAGCCAAAAAAAAAACCACAAAATCACGCAATTATCACTTGACACACGCATTTGCCTTGATCGATGGTGGCGTTGCTTGTTGCAGCGAGACGTCGCGGTGACGAGGAGGCAGCAGGTGGAGCGGGTGGAGGAAGTGAAGCCCACATAACACCAGGTGACGACGATGATGACCACGAGGATCCGCACATTATCGACGAGAAAATACCCCACGGCCAGGAGAATCCCATCCACGCGAGTACCGAGTACGTCAACGGACGCAACGACATTAAGGATGTACAGAGGAAGGACGAGAAGACAGACACACCAGTGTAAATGATTAAGATAAACTTTTAATTGAAAGAGTTCCCCAGCCCCTCACTGTCATCGCACTCGCCACTGAACAATTTTTACTACCGTCGGAGTGCCCCGAAGATCATTATAATTTTCTTCTTTCGATTGAGACGTCTCCGGAGACTAGGGAAATATGATATAATAGGTTTAACCATGCCATCGTGCACTCGAAGATCATGTGATGAAGGATCAGGGGTGCAGGATGGTCGATAGGATAATGGAAGAATGTACACTGGGAGAATGATTATCGAGAAGTAGATAGATACTCGGTATGGTCAGACATGTTAATCAGATTAACTGCAGTTTAAAAATCAAACTGTTTTTTTTTTCCATTGCGAGGCGGATTGGGCAGCTGTTCTTACTTGCATTTATGAAAGAACTTAACAGACGGAGGTTCTCTAAATTTTTAATCGAATTTTTGTTGAAACTGTGGCGAAATGCCGCTGGAGTTCGATAAAGTGGAAAAAAAACTGGCAGTCTCGAAGGAGATATCTGATAGAATAGATAAACTAATAAAAATCCACTTTTTCTGGGAAGATCTTTCATCAATGCGTACGTATATTGAATAACCTGAGCCTTCGCTATTTATTATTTCCCCATTGAATTTTCCTTGCCAATGGCATCTCCGAGCCTCCGTGTGATCTAGTGTTAGATGTCACTGAGAATTTCGGTTTTTTCAACTACGAAAATCTCGAACATTCGCTCCATTCCTTCCATTCGTTCTGTCCAGCACTTTGTCCTACACATTGAATTTTAAGTTTTTTTTTTTCACTATTGTTTTTGAGCAGCACCAGATTACGACGAAATTGAGTTATATTTTTCTTTTGGTTGGAATATGTCCTAACGAAATAACTCGATCTTCTGACGAATCTCATAATTATTATTTACCTTTTAGGAGTAGATAAAATTTATTCTCTTAACGTGTGTTTAAATAGTTTAATTATTTATTTTTCGTGATGAGAAAAGTAAAGGTTTCGTAGTATCATTTGTAATACGTTTTCTACTGAGTTTTTTATAGCCGAATCACCGATAACTGATAACATTGTCAGATATTTCTTTTCCAATCATTGAAAAATTTTTGTACGTCTTTATAATGTACTTGAGGATACATGTCGACGAGAAATACAATACATTCCATAATGTAACGAAGTAGAGTTGAATATTTCATTTTTACTACTCTCACATTCCCCTCAGCCGTTAATTCCAGAATTTTATTGTGATTGCTCTGTTATAATCTTTATAACAAATGCACGCAATCCTCACGAAAACGGAAGTCATAATTAGCATAACAAATTAATTCTTCTAATGAACAAAACTGATGATAAATTAACCTTATCAATGGAATAATAAAGACTCAATTGTAATAAATTTTTTGGCTTATTTACACACGCGATTTTTCGATGAAAAATTCATAACGAATTTATCATTAAGAAATTTTCACTTTATTACTTCGACAATAATAATCATTTGTACTTTTGTAATTGTATTTTTACTTGTCTTCAACTCGAAGTCGAGGGAAATTATCGTTCCTCATCAGCAACATTTTTCCAAAACAAATTAATTTAATCAATAGGTGATTTATGAAACTGAAAATTTTAATGGAGGGAATATGCACTGTAAGATCTCGGACACGAGCTCCTTCTTTCCTCAATTTTTCATCCCTTAATTAAAGAAAGATTGCTTAACTCGTCCTGTCGAAATCCCCATTAACTGCGTGTTGTATATATTAAATAAAGATATATAAATAAATATATTATAAATACTGTGGTACGATGGATAAAAACGAAAAAAGAAAATAATTAAAAAAATTGAATAAAAATAGTGAATGAATTATGATAATTATAAATGTGTCGAAGGCACTTGGCTTGCAATCTATTACTGGCATTCATACCTTGCATCCCAATTGCCCAAGGACCTGTCGTTATTCCATATTTAAACAGAGAAGAAAAAATATTGATTACACAAAAAATACTGCAGAGTACAGAAGTGAATCATAACGATTATTTAAACTGTTAAATTAAAATGAACAATTTGTCAACACCTTGAGAGTTTTAAATGTTTCATATATTATAAAAATAAATGACTAAATCGTCGATAAATCACATTGTGAAAATATTAAAAGGGAAACGTCATTTGGCAATTTTAAGATAAAACGTTGTTTGAAAATTAATGTTTTGGTACAAATCTGGGCGACGAGAAACGATGATTAAAATAACTTAGAGAGAGAGAAAAAAAAAACAAACTAACGGGTTACGAGGATTTGTGAACAGTCACGTTTAAAAAATGTTTATGTCCATAATTGTAGATTCACTAAACAATTTTTCAATGTTCCAATATCCGAATTGATGTTAAACTTCTTAAAACAAAAAAAAAACAAATTGAGGGGACGAGCTGCATTTTTAAATAAATGAACGAGATTAGAAACATAATTCATGAATTAGAGAGGTATCTCTTGATCATAGTACAGGTCCAATGAAACGAAGAATTAACATTTTTAATTGTAATTGAAAGCAACAGTTGAGAATCACTGCCAAAGGCACCCAAGTGCAGAATGGGATAATTATATTCCAACGGTTCACCCCAAAATGCCTCCATTCAGATCTTACACTTGCGCTTTGACAAAATTCTACAATTGTCCAAGTTTTTTTTCCCCAAAATAAGAAAAAAAAAAAATCAGTGAAAGAGAGAAATTGTTGATTGAATTTTCACCGAGGGTTTTGAAATGCAGACATTTTGAGAGTGATAATCCACCTAAACTTCATTGTCACTGTAAACCATTCAGACTTATTCAGCTTGTTGGAGTGGATATTAAATATAAATATAACTAATAGATAAGATCGAAGTAATCCTAAATTGAATTTACAACAAATATTTGGAAACATGTTTAATGTACAAAGATTCAATCATGGTACATTATCGATATTAATACCACTTATGATTTACTGTATTTTTTTTCAGTAATTGATATTCGTTATTTACGTAAATTAGTGATTAGCTGTAGCCAACCGTAATGGTATTTTTTACTTAAAGTTTTCTCGATGGTCATGCTTACGTAACACCAGTTTATTTACCCAAATTGTGTTAGAAACTCAAATTATTATTCAGTTAATCGTTTTATGTATGGGGAGTGACTCGCTTTAACTAACAAAAAAAAAACATAAATAAATAAATAAATACACGTTTTATGAAAAATGAGATGGTAGGAAACTCGTACTCGATGGATTATCAATAATAAGATTAAAGAAACAAAATGAAAGATTACGAAAGAATGAAGCATGATCGTTGGCCATACAATGGAGTATATGATATATATTTATGTTAAATTAAGTCTAGAGATACTGAAGTTTAATTATTCATTGGTAACAGGGCAAAAAAATTCTGACAATTCAAGGCTCGTCAAAAATTTGAGTTTTCACAATTCTCAGGCGTATCTTTTTATGATTAAACGAGGAACTCAACAATTTATTTTCATTTTTGTAACCCCAATATCAACCGATTTCATTCACAAATTTTGCAACGAAAATATATCGGACGTTAACTTCAATTTTCGGCAGACAGAATTTTTAATTAACAGATACGGAAGGCAGATGATACAGAGTCTCAATAATTATTGGAATTAATCATCAAGAGAGAACAAAAGTTAAAACATTACCGAGTAATTCAAACAAATCGAAGAAATGAAAAATCCACATTTTGTATCTGTACGTGTAGATACAATTGCAATAGGCAGAAATTTTAAAGTGAATTAAAATCTATAATTGTAAGGTTTAAAGTGAAATATTAATATATAATGAATTTTAAACAAAATGATGAAAACAAAACAAATGTATTAAATATAAGTTCACTCATCGCTACGATATTACATTGTAAACTTATTATAGGTATATGATTTTTGAAATAAAAACATTTGTTTTCAATACAATGAAAGTATCTATTTATTGATTATCTTTAACACGACTGACATTCCAAACGATTAGAAAGCACAGAAGTCACAAGAACACTCAATAACACCCGAATAACCCCGCCCCCAGTCGAAATATTCACTGATCATATTTTTTTTTTTTTGCCGAAAAATAAAATCGAGATGCTACTCTGATTTCCATTATTTTACAGGTGGATCAAGTACGAGGAATATCGGAGAATCGTGAGTATCGGTTCTACGAAACATCCCCACCCCCCCCCGCCCCCCGAGAAAATCTGCAATAAACCAACCACGGCTTGTATCCGATTTAAATGTTTGATTGAGCACAAGATTTTTTGATTTTTTTTTTTTCGTGCAAAATTAATCTAATAACACATGTTCTATATATTTTTTTATTTAATTACGCATTAACAGAATACCCTAGGCACCATTAACCCGCAACATTGAATTAGTTTTTGCGTTGAGGATGTGAAGCGTGTTGTATTTACAATGAACTCAATTTTCGTTATCTTCATTATTTTTTTTTTTTTTTTGAAATTCTAATTTATCGACAATCTTTTGTTATTGAAAATATATGTGAATATATGAATACGAGATTGATGGCTGAATTTTTATTCCTTCAATTCCTCCACAATAAGGAAGTACTTCACATTTTTTTCTATTCTTTAATCTCATTGAGAGTATTTAACTACTCATAAAATTTTTTTTTAATTAATAGGGGAAGATAGGAAGTCATTCTTTTTGAAATTGAATCCCGGCTGTTATGGGAAAATCGCCATTTCCATTCCAATGAAATATTAGACATTTCACATTCGCCTTACATCCTCAATAAAAAAAATAGCGAAAAAAATATAGACGTCGGTTTGCAGAGACATAGGAGATCCGGCAGCGAGCATTAGACTCCTCCGCTTCCACAAACCGAAAACAGGCGATGCCACTAGTGGGCAAAGGCAAGAAAGTATTATAAATTTTTTTTCTGCTGATAGAGTCTGCTTTTTAATCTACGAAACTTCACGTTAAACACCGCACATATCATTTGAATTTTCGTCAATTGCCAGAAAAATTGCGCTATTCTGCTTTGTATGTGCCATTGTTCCACTGACAACTCCCGCTAACCCACCACCGATAAATAATTCATACGCTAATTCACGTAAACGTCGTAAATTAACTTGAAGCACAATGGTTAGAGGGTTGGATTATGTGTATAGACAATACTAATTACGCTTGGTACTGAGTAAACCAAATAATACAAACGTTGTTTCAATATTAATTGCAGGGAAAATTTCATAATTACCACCTGTCATTCACTCGCGATAGCTTAACAGCGACTAAAAAGCCTGACTAGATGAAATTTAAATTAATATGGATAATACGACAGGGGAAAATACATTTTTATTTTCATTCGCGACAATTTTTGGCACCAGAAACAGGCACTAAAAATGAGTAATAATTTTTAACCCTCCGCCGGACGTATTGATTGCCAAATTCTGAGCAATCAAATCCATTATTTAATAAAACAATAGTGAAAAGCGTACGAACTGTTGACTCAGCAATTAAACAACATCAACCATTCATAAGAAATAACAACCTGAAGCTCATGCGTAATAAAAAATATCGAAAATAATTTTCAAAGAAAACAAGATTACATCCGCTTGGTACAGAATAAACAGAATAATACAAACGTTGTTTCAATATTAATTACAGGAAAGATTCCAATAATTATCACCTGCCATTTACCCTCCGATAACTTAATTGTAATTAGAAAGCCCGACGGTACAAGAAAATTTAATTTATCCGGATTATACAGCGGATAAAATGTTTTTATTTTCAAAGCCCAGACAATTTTTTTCGATTAAAAATTGGCGCAAACTTCATCGACAATTATCCTCTGAATGTTAATGAAAATTCCCGTCTAATTGACGTATTCTGAGCAATAAATTCCATAATTTAATGGAAACAATGAAGACAGCTCAAAATTTAGAGACGAAAATGTCAGCTCTACCAATTCGAGTCTACAATTAAACAAAAAAAAAATGTCACTAGATAATCGTCTCCCAAAGAAAACTCATCGGAGTAAATCTAATTATCGGTATTCATTAAACTTGTCAAGTGCCAAGTACCGCTCTCGGAATTACAAATTCAATAAGTCAATTGATTTCATCTGAACTAGAGGAGGCAAAAAAGTCGCGACAGGAGGGGAATAAAAAATTGATTCTCGCGTGGGTAATTAGAGGCGTCCCAAGTATCTAGTGTCACGTTAATTAACCCCATCGTTAATACAACACTGGCTTGCGTATTGAGCGGCTGGGCCCTCCAGTGTTGTTTCACGGATATTCGATACACGAGACAGTTGTCTATCTTTCATCCCCCTTTTCCGTGTTTCCATTATTCATGAAAACCATGCGCTTGAGGCTCAGCTGAATAGAACGAAATATGAAATTGAAGCAATGTTTAAGCCATGAGGATTAATTATACTATTAAAACGATATGTAAATTTGAATATGGCACTTGGAGCATTGGTTTATTAGTAATATGACTAACATCGACATAAATTAGAAGCGACACCGAGAGTGCTGGACGGTATTCGAGGAGTGAGACGGATGGGGGATCGGGGAGACCTAGGAGACCCCGGATTATGCTCTCGCAATTGTTCAAGAGGAATAAGGATAAGGTCGCCGGGAGTGATACTGATACCATGAGGACTGTTGTCACTGTTGATGATGAAAAGGTAAAGATTCTGTCTCTGTATAATGAAATTGTCAAGTGAAATCGTAAAGAAATTCGCGAGATGAGGTCCTTGAGATTTTCTGCGAGGAAAAAAAATCACTCCTGGAGTGAACTTCGTGAATATATTTATTGTTGATCAGATGAGGCTGCTGAAAGGATTTCTCGAGGCAACGACTGAGCATTTATTGATTTACTAAGGGTGAATGAATAGTATGTTTGAATTTTTTGTTTAGATGAGATGAAAAAATTGAAGGCGATCCTATCAAACATTTTAATATCGCACGGTATGAACGCTTGACCCCTACCCAGGTAGGAATGACAAAGGCTGACAATGAAACAAGCCTGATTCAGTCTTGATTCCCCAAGGCTGAGTATCTCAAGCCTGAAACAGGCTTGATTCGGTCGTTTACGGCGGCCTTAAATCGAGGGTAACTTAGGGGGGCTTTCCTCAGGGTCATTCCAAGCTTTTTTGAGGTTCTAAATGTTAAGAATAAATAGTTCAGGCTCAACGAAGGCTGGTTCAATCCTCGATAACTCAAATGACATTTTATTTGGTTTTATTCTGATGAATATTAATTAATACGAAAATTTAATTTTATATTGGTATTTATGTCGAAATCTTCTGACCATGGAACCCTCTTTTTTGACCACCTGAAAATATCCTAATTACCCATTCGATCGATACCTGTAGCGATCGACAGTTATCGATTGATCTGGATATCAAGGCTCGTCTCAGTCCTCAAAATTTCGTTTTTCGAGGCTCAGTTCAGCCTTTCCAGCAAGCCTTGAACGAGGCTCGTCCGACGAGCCTGAAACAATGTTATCATTTTAGGGTTAAAAAAGGGCTGATCCAAGGCTGGATCCCAGCCCTCATTCAGGACTTTCGAGGCTCGGTTCAGGGTGTGATGAGCCCTTTTTCGATTGTCGATTCCTACCTGGGTATCAGTGAAACTCTTGTCCGGATTTTTAGCCTTACTCAATATTTTTATGTATTCAATATTCAATATTATGATGTGAGCGAATGAGAAACAACAAAAGATAGAAATTCAATTAATTTTTACGTGTGAAAAATAAGAGGTTTTAGACGGAAATATTCAATTGTCTGACATTTCTCTCAACAATTGTTAATTGTCGAGATCACTTCACTCTTAAGGAGATCGGAAACAGATTTTCCCAGGGTTAATTCAATAATATCAAATCAATCATTTAATTCAATTGAGTAGACGATTTACTCGCGTCCCTATCAATCTGTGGCATTTTAATTTTCCGCGGAAAACCGCTGATTTCAATCATCTAAATTCTAAAATGCACGTCAATCGACCGTTTTTTTTTCTACAATCCCATTTTTTCACAATCTTCCACACCGTTGAATATTGGCCTCGGATCATGCAATTTGCATTCCATGCATAATTAATCAAACATGAAACAAAAAATATTGTTTCTTTGTGGTAAACTAATTTTTACATAAACTCGTTTTCTTATTAATTTTTCAATTTTTTATACCATCATTTCCCGAGATGATGGTTTACAATTACCATAAATTAATAAACCCGTCACTGTAGCCAGTGGATTTTTCAAACTGGGGCAAACGGAAATCTAGAAATATTGGAAAAACCGATGAACACGACAACTTTTGTTTTTTTCAACCCCCCCCACCCCCCCCCCCCCCTTTGCCATGTCACTATTTGCGTAATTGATATTAAATTTATGAATGAATTCTGTTGATGTACAGACACCGGAGTCAGCCGATGTGACGCAGAAGAGTCAAACGGCTGAGGGTGGTCTAGTTTACGCTGAATTGGATTTAACCCAGCGTGAGGTGACACCACCCAGGCGCGTCAGCGAGGACAAAACCGAATATGCAGAGATACTCTACACAAAAACTGAGAAAGATAATGAGGAGGCAGCCGACAAGAAGTAGAATTCAGCCCCAATTTCTCGATGACCACTAGTAGTTAAATTACAAAATACTTTTCCAAATTTTTTGCGTGAAAAAATATGTCAAGCCCAATGAGTGTAAGATGTCCCACCATATTTGTTGTCTGACATAATTTATTCCAATATTCAATGTAATGTTAATAATTCGGAAGAAGTACCTAGAATTTATGTGAAAAAAGGCCCCACGAAGAGACGAATTAAAACCATTACTTCTCGTAATCAAACATTAAATATGTACTTAATCGATTTATCGGCAAAAACGTGTTTTATAATGAAACTATTTTTTGTACATTCTGTTGACAATGTGAGAGTGATAACAAGTGATTAATCAATTATTATTAATTAGTCATTCAGCTTGGAGTGATATTTTTTGATACAAAGTACAATAATCACTCGCGTCACTCTCAAATTGATACATTTCAATCTACTTAATGTATCTTTATACATACTATATTAATTTTACGAACAAATATGTATTATCGAGTCTCGGTATGTTGTTTTTATTATCACCGCAATTGATGTCATTAATTTTTAAATAATCGTAATTTTGTACATTGACCGCTCCGCCGTGGTACAATATAATACGAAATTTTCGCTAATGAAGAGGCGATTTTTTTTCGTTCAACCTCGAATTTACTCGAGCCACATCTACCGTCCGATATGTAATAAGTTTATTCCTCTTTTGTATGACATTTATTTTGGAAATTTAATAAAGAATTATGTATTCGTAAAAAAACCACATGAATTTTCGGAAATGTCACTTGGGAATTGAGATTGTTCAGACTTCGTTGAGCCATTGAATGATTTTGTCACGTTAAAAATCCCTGGATATCTGACAAATCTGCACTCTGTTAAATTAGCAATTGAAAGATTCAAGTAGATTCACTAAATAATTGTAACAACGAGGATGAATTACCTTTTGCGTGCTCCAAGGGCGTCCATTGCTCAGCTCCGTGGAAGAACGAAAGCGTTGACAAATCAGGTAATTATTTCAAACAAGATGTTTATCCTTCAGTCTCAGTGGCATCAGTCTCATCAATGGCCTCTCCGTCAGTCTCTTCACCTAAATCAACCTCCCCAGACTCTTCGCCCTCCTCTCCACTAACTCCCTCACTGTCTTCCCTCATCCGGTGTTTGTAGACCTTGAAAACTTCATCGGCCATAGCCTTCGTGTGCTTCTTAAATTCCCTCTTACTCCTCTTCATAATAAATTCCCTCGGGGGTAAGCAATCCAAGGGCCGAGTCAACGGCGCCTCAGGTTTTATTCTCTTCTGCGTGAGCCTCTTCATTGACGACTGGAAGTGTTTATCAGCGACAAAGTCAAGAGTCCTTGGGTAACGATCACAGGCTTCGAGAATGTCGGCAAAGGATTCTTCAGAGGTTGAGGACAAAGCCAACTGTTTTCCAATCCTTGCATCAAGAGCTGGAGAAGCGCGAACTCGGGGTTGGGGAACTCCTCTATACGTCTTCCACTTGGAGCTGACCGAGATATGCCGCGCATTGTCTCTCTCCAAATGAGGCAGTGGAGATGGTGCCACAGGATTCTCCAGCATCTCCCCGTATTTAACCCCCATTTCAATATTTCTGCGATATTGTTGGTAATCGTCTTCGTCATTAGCAGTTGTTGCTCCGCAAACTGGAAGACTGGGGCCGTGTGCAATGCCAGGCCTACCTCCAACTCTATCCATCACAATTGTCTGCCTCACAACATGTCTATTGTCGTCTGAAGACCGACAGACCTCTTGTCTGAACTCGAAGATGACTGGAGTCAAAGAAAACTCAAGCCTCTGATTAGAATTGATCATCTTCACTATCGCGTAGACCAAAGTGTTGAAGTTGTTACACCTGAGGACGTAAATGGCGCCGCGGTTCCTCAAAAACAATGGCGGACCTGTCCAGCAGGGATCTGCAACGTAAAGTCCGTCCTCCGAGGACAATAATCCCAGGGTAATTTTCCCACACTTCAGCAAAATGTCCTTAGACTCTTCAAAAGCTAACTTCAGAATATTGGCAAGGGGTCGTCCCTTTCCCCCGTAAAGAGTGCCACACATGGACGGAAGGAACTCAATCTTCCATATATGTGGAAAGACCTTGAAGCAGGGTTGAAGATTGAAGATATTTGAGTACTTGGACCCTCGCTTCACAGCATTTTTCAGACTATCTGTATGATAGCTGTCCCCACAAATGACTGCAGAGTCCAAAATGCCGGAGCTCCACCTAGACGGATGACACAGGTACTGCATCGCGAGGACAGCGAGACAAATGGCGGCCTGATTTCGTCCCGCACGCTCGCCAAAGCGGCTGTCATAAGCTCCCAGAGTACCCCAGAGGGAATAGATTAACTGAGGAACTTCGATACTGTAATTATTCCAAGAGGTTTTCTCAGGGATTTCATCTGCCTGTTCCTTGCAGATATCTTCCCTATTTTTCTTACTCCTCTTTCTCTTCTTTCTCTTGGAGGAGGCAGGCGCCTTCGCGGCGTGATGGGAGCTCCAGTGGTAGTCCAAGTACACCCACATAGCATCCTCCTGGAACTCTGGGGATGGCACAGCGTTAATGGACTCCACGTGAAGACGGTGGATGAAGAAACCCGTGGTGTCCTCCATCCTGTTGTACAACATCTGTTTCACCATCTGGCAGAGACTTGGGAATACGTAAAGGCAAGCACTCCCATCCGTGATCACTCGTCTTCCTTTTGGACTACAGGGGTAAGGATCCAGGTAGTAGTAGCAAGCTGTAGCTCTCGAGTACCAGAAGCCATAGCAACAATTCGTGAAGTGTAGAATGCCGTCATTATGCTTCTTGAAATGCTTCTTCAGTTCGGTCTTCAGTACAGGATAAAAATCATTTTGCCCAGTCGTGTGATTCTTGGTGAAGGTGAACAAGCCTGAAGCTACATCCCGGAAGTCAAAGATTCTGTTCATGATGGTGACATTTCTGAGGATATGCTCGGTGTGGTACTTGGGGGTGTCGAATTCCCGGTATAAGTTATCAGCGACTTGGAGGATTTTGTCGACCATGGAGGCCATGGGACTCTGCATAATGTCTCTTTTCACCATGAGAGCGATGACAGCGACAAAGTAACAGCGCTTCAATGCAGGTTCTTTGATTGAATCCCTGTGATCGATGGCTACAGTCCCAGGAATGAACAGGGGCCCTGAGGAAGGCACCGTCGGCTTGAATATTTCTTCCACATCATAGGGCTCACCGTCTCTTCGATAGATTTGGGGAAGGGACGAGGTCACCCCAGGCTCGTGGAGTCCTCTCAGGTCATCACAATCGGGGTCCATCTTCTTGGCGTAGGAAATCGTAACAACACGCATCTGGAATTCTACCGTCTCAGGTTCATTAATCTCAATCACCAACAGCTTTAGAAAATCCTCGAACGAGTTTGAGGTTATTATCCTCAGCTTCTTCGTCCCGACAACGCCCCACCATCCGTAAAACTGACCGATTCTCTTCATGACGCCAATATGAGCTCTTCCGCAGAGGACAACAGCTCCGGAGTAAATCGGGGTATCAAATATCTTTTTCAATGACATTGAGAGGTTCCAACCTTCAGTAGCGTAGAGCCTTCCTACATGAATCGGCGCGAATACCGAGTGGAATCGATAATTGGCGACGTCGAATTCCGTCAACAATCCGTCAATCATACCTGCCACTGTCGAGTCCTCAGCTGCCAGTAGACTATCGAACATGAAATCTTGGCTGGCTTCGTAGATGCCTCTGATTGTTTTTGGTCCCCACTCCGTTGGATCTCGAATGCAGGCCCACGCCATTATGCAGAGATCGATCGGCTCGAGAATTATCGAGTGCTCATTGAACTTTCTGTCGAACAGTTTCCTCCGGGGAGGCAGCTCTAACGTTTTAGATACTTTGGATGTCTTCAGGGGAGCCAAATTTGGACGCGTAATGTCGTTCACCACGACAGGAATCTCCAGTGCTGACGCTTTGAAATTATTCAGCGCTCTGAATGTTTGATAGGTTATGTCGATGGGAGGCTTCGGTTGACAATGGGAAAGCCAATCTTTTAACTCGATTAGGGAGACGCTGGCATTGACTGACGGCAACATTGCTGGCTCATCGATTTCCAATGGGCTCTCATCAAATTCCTCGGTGTTACATTTCTTGCGGGAGACCCTCGTTTTCTTCTTTGGTTTCAGGTCCTCCATGTGAGTTATGCATAGCGTGTGGATTCTATATGGCTGACTTGGTGAAAACCCCGAGTGGTCTTGGATTTTATTTATCATGTCCTCCATTGTAGAGAATTCTAGAAGACAGGAGCTGCCGCTTTCGTCCCGCTGGCCATCTTTGTTGCAGGCGTAGGGATCGAATAGGTAGTAATTACCATTCGCATACCAAAACGCGAACGATCCACCGCTGAAGAGCAATATCCCGGTGGAGTGGCTGGTGAGGTATGCTCCAAGTCTTGTCGGTAATTCATCGTTTTCGAAGTTCTCAGGATCTGCATAAGCGGTTTGTTTCAGGATGACATTGAATTTTATTCCTAGGAACTCAATGTTCCGGAAGATGCGGGAGAGTTTGTAGCGTAGACTGCCAGTCTTCGCGTGCATCTTCCCTGAGAGGAGTATGATCTCGTCCAACAGGGTACTGGGGAAGTCATTGACATCCATTTTTATCTTCGCGAGGATGCACAAGATGGCCGCCAAGTAGGAGGCGTTCAGGTGGTGGTCGTCGGGGGTTTCGGGGATTCCCAAATGACTGTGTGCGGGCAAGATGGAGAGAGATTCATTAACATATTGAGGACCGATCGTTTGTGAGACGGTTGGATCCTCTTCAGGAGCATCGGCGATTTTTTGAGGCTCTTCTTGAGAGGAAATTTCAGGAGGAGCGTCGTGGAAGTCTATAGTGTCTTCCCATTCCTCATCAGATTCTTCTTTTTCGCCTTCAGATTCGTCTTTCTCAAGCTGGAAATAGAAAGTCAATGAGGTTCTGTACAAAGAATTGAGAAAACTTTTTCTTATGCTGATCTATTCCTTAAAAGATTTAAAATGAATTAGAAAATAATGAAGAGTATTTATATTCTTACCTGTTCAGTAAATTTTAACATTGGAAATATCATATCGAACAGAATATCCTCAGTATAACAAGCAATTTTTTCTAAATTCAAATTTTCCCGTTCCACCTCCGATAATCGACACTGTCTCTTGTCTGCACCAACACAAGGCTTGACTTTAAATGTAGGTTTGGGTGTCATTATCACCGGTCCAAGGGGAATAATTGATGGAATAATTCTGACGCCCCCTGGCACTTCAGTGAAGTAGAAACCCTCCGACGCTGTTGCTTTTAATTTTTTATCCCGACACTCATCCTCTATTTTCTCATCTACTCTTCCATCATGAATGAATTTTTCATTGATGGCTCTAAGTGGAGTGAAACCAATCGGCGGAATTCTGGAGTAGAGATACTTCTTCGGTGGTAGTTTAATTAATTTTGAATTATTCTCGGTTGATGGAGATTCAATTACCGGGACGATAGTGTCAACAGGTGGTAGGTCGGTTTTAACAGCTAATCTGGAATCGATAGAGAAGCAGGAGATGAGTGAGGGAATAGACTTGGTGGCTTTCTTAGCTGCTAAGAGCATTGCGAGGATCCTCTTGGGGGGTAGAACGTAAGGCGGTGGGTGATTATACTTCAGGCGCTCGTACTCTAGGGCCTCCCTTGTATTTTGATCAACTTCTTCATCCTCTAACTTGACATTAGTCGTTAGAAGAAACAGATTAAGCTGCTCGGGTGCGTCCGGCCGATCCTGTTCGGGTACTTCCATGAGGGGGTCCACCAGAGGAGCTTCTTCGAGAGCTTCCTCCAGTATTTCCTCACCCTCTTCACCTTCTTCTCCAGCCTCATCGGCTTCCTCATCCTCCTCTTCCTCTTCCTCCTCCACCTCATCCTCTTCCTCCTCTTCTGCCTCCTCGTCATCAGCATCCACTGCAGTTTCCTTCGGCTCTGGCTTGAGCGCCGCTACATCCGCGTCAGTCAGAGGAAGAAACGCAATTTGATACTTCTCGACATCATCTTGAGGAAGTTCTATGTCAATCGGAGATTTGTATTTGTCCCCAGGACCCACTGACTCGATATGGATGAAGTGTATAAAGAACTTCCGGTCATTGAACTCTAGGATCCCGTGAAGTAGATCAACCAGTTCATTCATACAGTCGGTCACAATGAGACTCCCTGGATGTCCCTTCAGTCTCCAGCCCTCCGCATCACTTCCGTAAGGATTGAAGATGAAGTAGTTGCCGTTCAATCTCCAGACTGGGTACATCAACCGCTTGTTCTCCAATATTAGTTCGTCGTATTTCATGAAGTATCGGTCGAGGGCTTCACCCATATTCACCATAGGGTCAGCATCCCCTTCAGAAAGGGACATTCTGCTCGTGAACTTCGTGTCGTAATCCCCAAACTTCATTCGAGGCGGGAGCATCGAGACGTCTATGTGACTGGGAGACCTGCCCAAAGATTTTTTGGGTTCACCTTCATCTTCCTCTTGCTCGTCGTCATCCTCCTCCGCTTCCTCTTCTTCATCCTCCTCATCCTCTTCGTCCTCATCATCGACATCCTCGGACTCGTCCTTCAGTTTTGGACTTCCTTTCTGGATCCAACCGACCACATCATTGTGGGCTTTTTCTCCAGCTGCGAGCAGATTGTCCAAGTCGAAACTTCTCCACTTCGATGGTGGCTTGATTTTCGCGAATGACATCACCGCCAGAGCAATTGCCAAACCCTGGCGACCACGGGAGGTCTCGGCAAATTCCTCAGACAAGCAGTTCTTCGAGGCCTGGAGAATAATTCTTCTAGGGTTCACTATATTGTAGAAGTTAATATCCCTGAAGTCTTCGCAGTTCATCAATTCCTCATTCGTCTTCATGAAGTCTTCTACGTTAGCCATCGGCTCTGGAAACTGACTCCCGATGTTCTTCACTCTCTCGTCATCGGGTCGCGGCCTAGGAACCATATCCGATTTAACCACGCAATGATCGGAGACTTCTCGTGGTGGTACAGGTGGAAGAGGTCTTCTGTTCGTGTTCTTTTCTCTAAAAACAACAGTCCCACCGGGCGCATCGACGGACGAGTGGGTCTTCACATATAGCACCTGAACCCCGTGTAAGAAGAACGGATCTTTTTCGGTGTTCCCCGTGTTCTCTAGGATCACCTCCATCAGTTCGTTGATGGAACTATTCATCGTCACGCAGGCAGTCGCCGACTGATATCTGATCAGCTGGTCCGGATCGCTCGCGTCTACCCTAAATCCCTCCGCATCGCAGCCGAAGGGGTCCAAGAAGTAGAACTTCCCGGCGTCCTTCCAGATGGCGAAGAACGTTCTCTTCACCTCGAGAATTCCCAAGTTGTTGACCTTGAAGAAATCACGGAGTCCCGAGTCAATGGTCGTCTTCCCCTTTTTCGCTTGGCCGGGCACCACATTTTCCAAGACTTTCACTTTTGCTCCGTAGACACCGAAGAAAAAATCACCGAGAAGGTCTGCAATGGTCAGTGAGAAACTGGCGTCGAATTTTTTGTCCAGTACCCTGACGAGATCAACCAGGTAGATGTGAGATTGGTTGATGAGGAGGTCCAGCATCGGAGTACTCCACTTGGCGGCGGGAATTAACCGGGAGTACACCAAAGCTGCTATTGCAATTATCAGGTGGGTACGACCTTGCAGGTCTGGGGGGATGCTGGGATGGTTTAGGTGGATGGAGCCTCGAACGACCGCGCGGTACTTCCCCTGGATTATATAGCCACTGGGACGTCTTTGAGGTGGTTCCCCAAACCTTTCGACATCTGGAAGAAGTAGGTTGATGAGATTGGATGTTTTTTGATCTCATCTTTCACAAGTCCCTGGTGGACCAGTCGATTGTAAAATCGACTTACTCAGTTAGATGAAATAGAATCGAGGCTCAATCGACTGGAGGGTCAGTCGATTCTCTAATTAAATATTGCAAAACTATTCACCATCGCCTGGAAGATCAGACGATTCTCTCTATCACAATCGGGAAATTCCTTTGACACGACTGAATTACTGATTGATTGGGGATCAATTTAGAGGGAGAGAAAAAACTATTCTTAGATGAAAAAACTATTCTGAAACGACAAGTAAATTGGTCGATTGACTTGAGGGAAGAGGACAATCGACCTTCAATCAATCAATTTATTTATCGTTTTACAATAGTTTTGACATTTTTAATAAGATAATCGACTGACTCTCTATTTGATTATATCTCGATTGTTGTCTCTCTCCAAGTCGATCGACCCGCAATCGATCAGTAGTTCAGGAGTTTCAGAATAGTTTTCCCATTCTAATTATTGCAAGAGGTCATCCGTAATCGAAATCCTCATAATCGACTCGGTACATGGTCGATTTAGGTCCGATTCTATAGACTGAAATCTCAATCGAAATCCCCTCGAATGTTAATCGAGAAACTGAGCAAGTCGATTCTGCAATCGACAGTCGATTTTGCAATGGACAGTCGATCGAATCCCAATCGACTGGTCCGCCAGGGGTGCATTTTTTCGAACATCAAAGACGGGAAATTTATATAGCGTTCCACATTCTTGTGACGTCAGAGGATATTGTTGGATGGGATTTGGAATAGGTAGTATAGGATCCAGGATTATTCTCAATCTAAAATTTACAAGAAATTTTTACTAAAAAAATGGATAGGTCAGACCGGGATTTGAACCCGGGACCGTCCGATTCTGCATCGGGTGCCCTTACCTTCATCCTCATTCCCTGTGAGCCTGACGATCGCGCGAACGCCAATGGGATAAAGAACGAAATATTCATTCCTGACATTACTCCTCTCTAGAATCACAAAGAACACCCCAGTCAGATCCTGAAGTGTGATCAATTTAGCGGAGCCCTTATCATCGGGCATCAGATTCGTGTTCCTCGGCTGACCATCGAAGATATTGAAACCCCTGCCATCTCTCCAGATGGAGATACTGAGGACCGGTGAGACGAGGACTGCGGCATCGTAACTCCCGAAGAAGAGCTCGAGGGCCTTGACCAAGTGCATCTCCGTCGGCTTAGCCGAGCGAAAACTCCCAGCGTACGCCCCGTCCTCGATGTTCACGAGGGCTTGGTGGCTCCGCTGGATGACCAGGGACTTCTTGAGCTCGAGAACCGTGAGTGTCCGGCGATTGGGGGTCTTGATATCCCTGTAGGAATCGCAGAAGTACCTATCGCCGTCCTCAATTATCTGATCGATTACAGATTCGCTCCACAGGCGGGGCTTCTGCAACCTCGTCGTCGCGAATGCTGCGATTGCTATCGCTCCACCCTATTGATGGGATAATTTGAATTTTATGACCGGTTGGCGTATGCTTCAGGTATCATGTGGTGTGTGGGTTATTTTGTTAGCGGAAGAGATTGGATCTGATGCGGAAATTGACGGGTGGCCAGTGGGTTGCAGATTTTCCGGGATTGTTGTGGGAATTTCAAACGGTTTACTCTATTTTTATTGACATCAAGAGGAAGAGAGAATTACTCCATCCACCAGATAATTCACTCAAGTATTTAATGCTATTATACTAAAGGAGCTGATGCGGTATTATCGTATCGGTCGACGAGATTCGATAATCGATTGTTTTTTTATCGATTCTAAAGGAGCTGATGCGGTATTATCGTATCGGTGGAGGAGATTCGATAATCGATTGTTTTTTTATCGATTCATGAAAATAGTCGATGTTTATTCATATTACATCCGGTCTAACCTTCAGAGCTGCATGACGCGCGACGCGCGCCTTCTTATGTTAGTCCTATTATACTAAAGGAGCTGATGCGGTATTATCGTATCGGTGGAGGAGATTCGATAATCGATTGTTTTTTTATCGATTCGTGAAAATAATCGATGTTTATTCATATTACATTCGGTCTAACGCTCAGAGCTGCATGACGCGCGACGCGCGCCTTCTTATGCTAGTCCTCTATAATAAGAGAGACGCATCGAGAGTTTCGAATGAGCACTCGAATCGCACTCGAATGAAAACTCGAATGCTAATCGATTTCATGAAAGTCGAATCGAAGACTCTGGAAGTCGAACTCGAAGGGAAA
>JAPYZM010002366.1:0-17440 GCA_030522845.1 Psyttalia concolor
GGTGCGAGGGGCTATTCATAGGTGAAGTCACTGTGTCACTTCAGAATGAAATCAATTTTGAAATCATATGAAATCAGGGAAGTCAGCTGAAATCATTTGGAATTAAAAATGAAAATAAAATAGTTTGCAACATTCAACCGATATGTCATCATCGATTCATTGCAATAACTCAATACCTTAAGACTATTTCTCCGCCAGTTCTGTCTCATAATGGCCTTCAAATTGACCAAAGTATTTACAAAGAAATTTGAAATTCGTTTTTGAGTATCAGTCAACATAACATAATTATGTTATTATTTTCTGACTTCTTCTGAACATTTGTATATTACAATTTATTCCAAATCATTGGATATAATTTCGAATAAATCATCTCAAAAATGAACAGTGTTGGCTGATTATTATTTTACAAATTAAGGAAGTAAAATTTATTTATTATAAATTTTATAATATTTAATTCTACCAATGATATCAGTAGAATGCTTCGGAACTATAATTTTTTTCTTATTTTTTCTATCATTTTTTTCTATTAATATTAATTTTATTTTGATGATTTGTAAGCATGTTTCTCTTATTATATTCATAATTGAAATCATCTGCAATCATATGAAATCATTGAAATCACACTGAAATCGATTTAAGTTTGAAATAATTGTGTCACTATTTTTGGAAGTGAATAGCCCCTCGTGTTGGTGCGTTGAACTACTATACCCAGGTAGGAAAGTACGACCGGTCCAGGTTTCATCCAAGCCAGGGCCACGACCCAACAAGCCTGGGTCAGGCTTGATAGCCAGGCCTGGATCAATGGTCGGTAATGACTGAATGTAACGTGGGGCCAAGCCTGGTAGTAAAGGCTGGTCCAAGGCTCGCTATCAAGGTTTATCCAAGTCTCCACAGATTAACAAAAAAAATTATTTATGTTGCTAGGACTGAACCAACTGCGACAGTAGCGCCACCAGCTTTCCGCCGTGCTACGACCGCACCGCGGCAATCTGCGGCACTACTTCCTCTGGTTACTTACTCTCCTAGGAGAATAAATTTACTCATCGGGCAGTATGACAACCGATGACTCGCAATTAATTGATTCCTGGCAACATAAAATCGAATGTTTATTCAGAGGTCTTCATACCTCGACGTTTTGGAAAAGCCTAACTCAAACGAAAACTAATAAAACTCTTTTTTGCCTGCGACCTTTGTCTCCGGTTTTTCCTTTGGCCGTATTTATGACGGACCCTTCCACTTCCGGGGAAACCCCTTGAAATTACTTGAGGCCCACCTGTGTTTGGGACGTGTTGAGAGAAAAAGGGAAAGAAGGGAAGACGGTCGTAAAATTGAACTATTAAGGGAATATTGTCTACCCTCAATAAAACCAATACCACTCCCTAGCGCAAAGCGAAAAAAAAACGAACAGTAGACGTTATTTTCTGGAACGATATGGCAACGTAGGTACAACGTAATCGAATAAAACAAAGAAATAAAATGGCGTTACCCCATTGTCTCGATCAGGCCGATTGGCCGACCTTGCGCCAAGGTAAACACAAAGTGTAATGAAACATCTATCAGCATTTTTGTGCGTTCCCATTTTTATCCACTCAACTCAATGATGATATAAGGTGAAATTATATCTGATTGTTCTGGAAAAATGCTCTCCCATTTTTTTCTCATTTATAAATTCCTCAGCATCCAGCGCTGCAATCTCGTCTGACTTCTTACCCGAGTAAAATCCAATCATCACGGCAGAATGACGGGCAAACATTACGATCCTCTATCCCACAATGATATTTTCCAAGCCAACGTGCAAACTACTATTTCTCGCTCACGTGATCAACCGCCACCACCTTCACTCCACTCGGGCTGTCTCATTTTATTTTTATTTTAGTGGAATTGTTTTTGTCCCCGTGGACGGTTACGCTCTAATGCGTCCGAGTACTGCGTTTCGTTTACTTATGTACGCTGTCTACCACCTGTTCCTCCGCCAGGTTCATGCCAGGGTTCACCTGCGTGTTGAGATGCTTTTTTTTAGTATTTTACTGGGTTTTTTTTTCTACGAGGGGAACGACAATATCGCTGGGTTTTTTTGAGATAAGTGCACGTTGAGGTCTGTATCACCGGCATATCTGGTTACGGTTGTGTGCTCTGATTATTCAGGAGGGGTTCGCAGGTCGTCAGGCGCTCGGTTAGAAGTCCCTCTCGTGTTTTAATATTTTTTTTCACGTCTTCTAGATGTGACTTCGTAAGGAGAAAATTTGTGAGTAAGTTTGAGTCTCCGGGAATTGAAATTTTGCAATTTTTAGGGATAATGCCAATGGCTTCTTTTTTTTTTTACTTGCTCTACAATGCCTGGTCACAGCTTGCTTGCTTTATAATTTTGTAAAAATCGATTCTCTTTCGAGAAGTCATCGAGTGCTCACTCGAATTTACATTCGAGATATTCAATGGTTCTTCCTCATTTATAAGGGAACAGAGACGTAGATTGAATTAGGTATACTAATAGTAAATTTACGATTTTAAACATTATTGAATAATTTTTCGCTTCAATTCTACGGAATTTTGAAACATGTTATTATTGAAATTCCAGTTTTTCGACATTCAATTGCAATTCTACTTTATTGTTCTAACTTCTCTTGCTGACCGTGAGTTCTCCTAATATTCCTCGTGAAAGAAGAGTTTAGTAAATATTTAATATGTTAAATCTCAAAGTATCTGCCATTCCGCAGCGATGACTTCCTAAAAACAAAATTCGCGATGAATATCCTACAAACTTTCAATTCTTTCCGCACTATTCATTCAACCTCCGGTGTTTTACAAACATTATACCTCGCAAAACGAATTCAGTAAATATTTGAATATTTTAGCATGTTAAATTTCGCTGAAAATGTTCTTTTCAATTTCACATTATTTTGCAACATCAACTTCCCAATATTTCATCATTTAACAATAATTATAATCGTACATATATACACAATTTTATATTGTTGATTGTTGCAATCCATCCAAAATTTTGGCTACAACCAAAGATTTTCCATTATTTCATTTATTAAAATTAAAACTCTCAATCTTTTTCGCTCAAAACTTCATTGAACCTCCCAATTTTCGCAAAAATATATGAACCATAACAAAACGTTACGACAAAATCCCTCGTTCTATCAAATAAACTTTCCGCTGCAAAAATGAGCTGATACACGATGAATAAATATTCAATAAAAAATTGCGGAATGTGAGTTATTTTCAACAAAATTCCCATAATATTTCTGAAAAGTGTAAAATCCGCCAGGAATTCCAAGAATCATCGCACCCAAGCCGCTGAAAATTCTCGGTGTTCCAAAAAAAAGATCATCTCCTTAAAGGGCCCCCTCAGAAGGACTGCTGGCCAGCCGTTCGGCCCCGGATCGCTGACTAATTTTTACGAAACAGAACCAGAATTTTGCACACATCCCCTCTCAACAAAAAAAATAACCCTCAGCAAATATTGATCCTATGCAATTGAGCGTCTAGCTACAAGAGGTCCACCCACACACGATCGACGATCGATGATAATGGTTGTTAAGACGTATAGTCGTTGTTTGACGTGTGTCAATGCTAACCGGAGATTACACGCTTTTTCACTCCACCCAACACATCACGAATTCCAGAATTATTCCAGTGTAAACCACCTCAAACCGATAATCGATAATTCTCCGTGATGTATTTATGACTCGATAAGACGAATCGTTGGTTCAGATGCAGTTGCCCCCCCATCCCTCATTCTCCCCTCAATTATTTATTTAATATCTCATAATTTTATTTATCCTCAATGATGACAAAGCACTGGCTCGTGGGAAAAGGATACCTAACGAATACCTTGAAATTCCAGTGTATGTAATATACAACTCGTGTACAATAAATATACATAATGCGTATGCAGGATGCTGAGTAACCTCAGGGTTGGTGAGAACAATTTTTGCCAACGAGTTACACTACGAATGTACATCTGAAGTTGTTGCACAGTAACTCTTAATTTTCCATAAGTAGGCTTCACTCCCTCAGCAATTCACTGGTTCACGTTTAAGGTGTAGAGCATCACCCTTTGAGCTGCTGGAAGCTGCTGAGAAAATAGCTGGGGGAATTACTTCCATTATTGCGCATGTAAATTTTCATAATGATCATTTATTTATGGTGATTAATTGTTTGCGGTGGGTCTTGCTGCACTCAAAACATCCGGCAATCATGCGATTTTCAGGCGTTTCAAGCGTTCGAAAAAAAGTATTTCGATTTTTTATATATTTTTTTTTTTTTCGATTTTGCATACGGTTCTAGAGGCGAGGAAAATTCCCTGGTGTTCATGCAATTTAATGTAAATTTGTATCGTCGGCGCAATGACTAGGTTTATTTGTTTATTGTTTTTTGGAGTTAATTTGTTGTAATTGGAGGGGTTTTTTAAGCCATTTGGAATTGGTTTGAACTTTTGGTGATTTCAGAGAAAAGTCATACTGAGTCATGCTGAAATAATCATCAAACTCGAGAGCTTCTGCAAGCCAAAGTTCAATTTTTAAATAATATAAGTTTATAAAACCACTATTTTTTATATGAGTTTTTAAGGTTTGCAACTATTGGAAATAATGATTGGTATTGAATAAAAAAAACTTGATTAAAAAATAAAAAGACTAATCGATGTATAATCGGAAGGTTCCGGGTTCGAATCCCGCTCATTTTTTCAGTAAAAAAATTCCTTATAAATTGAATATTGAGGAAAATCCCGATTGTTGGGACTAAAAAATCTTCAAAATAAAAAAACAAATTCGGCTTTTTTCCCGAAATTTTATTTTATGAATTTTATCCAGAGACGCTGACCAATTAAATTCCAATATTGACGCGAATTCAGAAGATTCTCTATTGAAAAATTTGGAGAGAAACTTCCAGCGGCAGTAGAACAAAATCAGCAGTGGAGAAAAAAAAATTGCACACGCATTGTCGGTGAATCGTTAAGGACTCGTGTCAGCGATTTGGCGCAGTCTTAACGTTAACAAAACCCGCCGAGATACGAGTACGACGTGATCCGGCTGCCGCATGAGCCGGCAAACTGTACTAATAGGGAGATTCAAAGATACCGTGTCTCGGTATATCGTATCTTCTACCGGAATACGAATGAACTCGATAAGTGGATAGGTGGTGGCTGCTACTCAACCACTCGACTGCAGAAAAAAAAATAAAAATGGGTATAAAAAAAAAGTACAGGACCATCTACCGTTTGAGGTCAACCCGCGGGTCGACTTTAAGGATTTCCACATACTGCCGTGATCAATTTTTATTATTTACCCACCATCTCAACTCAATGTTATTTAAAATTCAACCGGTCAAGTTCAATCCATTTATCGCAACACTGAATATTTAACAACACCAGGAGGTTCATATTTTTGGTTCAATAAATTTTGTAGTTGCAAAAGATTAAAAAATGGAGTTCAAAAATTTTTCAAGTCGGAATCAGGTACTCCGGGAAAAATCTCCAAATAGGCGGCTTCTGACCATGTTTCTTACTTACACGGCATGTTAAATAAAAAATAGATGTAAACAGCCCCTAATGCCACATAGAAATTATTCAACCGATCAGTAAAATTTATTGACTCCATAATAAAAGTTACCTAGTTATTCGCGAAATATTTCTCAACTTCTCACTAAAATGTATTGATCCCTGGCTAAAACGTCGAAATGTGTGTACAATTTTTATTAAATATAAATATTTTTTGCTAAAAAAATTCTCTCCATGTAATCCCACCTGAAGTGCACTTCCGGTTGACTAAATTTGACGGTTAAAGCTCTGACTACTTTCCATTTTAATCCCCCTCAATTTTACCATCCAGACATATTTCGATATTCTCATTTTCATTGAATCTTTCTTTTTGTATTCACCAGCATCCATTCACACAATTCCTTTTTTTATTCTCGACACTCCTGAGAACATAGCGGTCGTATCGCGCCACCTCTTTAATTGGCCTAAACAACTATTTATGTAATCCGGAACGAATAAAATAAATCGAATAAGTTCATTCAGTTCAAGTAAGATTGATCACCACCCGTAAAAGCCCAGTGTCAATAGCACTAAATGAGGGATCATTGACCTTTTCCTCAAACAAAATATCAATTCGAATTCATTCACATTCAACAGGTGCTTCGAATCTCCAGAATTGAAACAAAAAAAAATTCAAGAATCCCACGGGAGAGGTATCACAAGGTTTTCGTGATAAACGACTGATCGGTCGGTTATGGCATGAGAATTACACGTTTGCGTCACGCCCCAGTGATCCCAGATATAAAGAATAATAATAATAATAACCCATTCGTCTATGCAAATCCTTTGCGAGTTTTTCCGATTTCTTCTCTGTGTCAAAAAACGCGATCTTAATTGTTATATAACATTTATTTATCCATTTATTTATGAATGAACAGAAGGAATAGTATTTTCGGCCTTTTTAAAATTTAAATTAAGACAATATTTGTATAATATAACAACAAAAAGGTCTATTACACTAAAGAAAAAAAAATTAGGATACGCGGTAGCGTATAGTCTAAGTTAACGTTTGGATGAGTTACTACTTTCCCTCTACCACTACAGCTTTGTTATTTTTTTATGAGAAAACGCGTGAAAATATGGAAAAATCAGACTAGGATTTATAATACTATTGGAGAATGATCTTTCTAATAGAATTTTTATTTTATTTTTTAGCCGTGTTTTCATGACCTTAATTACCTCCGACAATCCTAAGCGTTATTTTTTGTTTGTATCACATTGGCAACAGCTACATGATTAAAAAGAAGATAATTAAATCTAATCTAAAAAAAAATAACGAGAAGTAAAGTTTTTGAAAAAAACGTTCTCATTAATGTTCGGAATAAATTTATAGTTAAAAAAATTTTTAATGGAACAAAAAATTGAGAAGAATTTCATTAATTTTTTCAACTATAAAATTAACTTGGCGTATTTTTATAAAAATAATACTACTTGAAAAAGGCCATCAGATCCCTTCGGCCTCTGGAGTCAAGTTTGTTGTTTATAAATCAATCATCATAATTATTTATCTGTTATTGATTCGTTCGGTGATGTTGTGGAGTTGAAGTTTCTTGGGAGATCGTATGTCCTGACACGTTACACGAATACTGAGATACCCGTGTGGGTTTAATACACCCGATGGCTTCCACTTTCGCGATTAAGACCGTAACTCGTACTAGTGGGGTTACGTACGCTCGGACACGGCGTTCGACTTCTCTCGAAAGTTCATTTCCTTTCGGAGTTGCAATGCGTGTAGAATTCCTTTTTTTATGCATCTCTCGGTGTACCCCAGGGGGCCACTGACTGTCCCGGAGACACGATCGGACGTTTGGCAGATATCAAACACAATCCGGATACTGGGCTCACTTCCGTGTGCGCATGGAGAAAAATTTTCAGATGGTGATTGCCGCGGAAATATTAGCGGTTCGATTGTAATGAGTTCTCGGGATAGACTCAACTTCCGGGGGTGAGGGCAGGAAAAAATATTTGTTGACGAAATTTTGCGGTGGAATTGGTGAAATATTTAAAAATTTGACGTCATTATCTGCCGTTTACTCAATTATTTCATGATTCTTGAAAATCAGGGATTCACGGAAATTCGGAGAATTCATGATAAATTGTACAGTAATTGGGAACTCGATGGAATTTAATTCTGGAATTTTTATGTTGAAATGAAATTCCTGATGCACTTCTTATCCCACGAAAAATTGGCCTACTTGATTGGGTAATCTTTCCCAACCGTCAAACAATTTCTATCCTCGTGAGATTTTGGTTAGACAGCTGCAACCACAAATACCAAGAAAACTGAGAATTTTCTAAAAATCATTTCTAAAAAGAACAAAAAAAATTCTGAAAATATCTTCGAGTTCTTTTTACTTTTATTCGGGGTCTTTCATATCTCGCGTGCTTTCACCTCCTCGTTCTCTCGCCGGTGAGAAGCTAATATTTTCGTAAGAGATTCCATCCTGTCCACACCGGGGGAAAACTGCGCTTTCATCGGGCCCGGTGAAACACGATAGTGGGCTTTTCAATTCTTTTTTACATTTTTTTTCTTTCCCCTTTGTTTTTTTTCTCCTGTTTTTGCTTACGTAACGGCCAAATGAATGGAGCCCGATGCACTTCTCCCAGTGGATGAATGTATGTCGGGGGGAGTGGAACTATTTTCGTGGGACGATAATCCGGAATTATTTGTAGACTTGAAATTTATTTATTTACATGTTTATTTACATGTCTGGGTCTGTTCGCGTTGGAAATTTGGAGTTAAAATTTGTCTTGAGAGTAGAGAGTGAAAAGTTTAGAAAACTATTTATATTTATATTGAATTTTTTCCGTAAATAGATTTTTAATAGCCCTAAATAGAGCCTTACATATGCGGGGAGAACCAGTGAATATCTCGAAGGTTCGAGCTACAATTAATCGATTATTTCATTTTTATCGATTAATGGATACGCGATAATTAATTCTGTCACAATCCACAATTACAAGAGAGAAATGAAAAAAATTATAATGAAGAAAGACGTGAACACCCATTGCGCAGTGCACTTATTCTAGTTTTTATATTGAAAAAATCCGAAAAAGTAGGGCATAAAAATTCGAGGATGTTCAAGAATTTCTTATTAATATCTTATTAATAATTTTTTTGTCGGCCGTCCAATAATCCCAGGGTCTAATTATTGCAAATTTTGTTTTCAGCCCCAGAATTTAGTCCTGACTGGTGAATTCCCGGACTGCGATGTCAAACTGTGTGACTTTGGAATATCCAGATATATAAGTCACGGCGCTGACATCCGTGAAATTTTGGGCACGCCCGATTATGTTGGTAAGGCACTTTATCAATGCAATAAATTCAATAAAAATTATTGCTCAAGCTGAAAACGAGTGATTATTGATGAATATTCCGGTGGGCCGAAGTGAGGAATTCAAATCGTAAAGTGAAAGTGATGATAAAAGTGAAATGAATGTCAACAATTTCACACAATTCTTCCCTCACCGGAGGGAATTCCTCCCTCCCTCGTAACTCCACCAACCGGTCTGTTAACTAGCTGAGAAACAAGCCCACGAGACATTATAATAACCATTTCGGTAAAATTATCAAGGAAATAAAATATCTCTCACTGGCAAAACTACCCACATGTCGGCAATACATCACATGAAATTCTTTTAATCTCACTGGCAAAATTCACTGATGCACTTAGTAGTTATTGCATGTGTGTACCATGCTTTTGAAGATGGAATATATAACGCACGCGTCTTGTGACATTCAGGGTATAATTGCACGGATGCCGTGAACGCGTTTATTGCACCACCCGGGCAATTTAATCGCTATCACTTCTCATTGCCGCAGGAACTACTGAGTTGAGTGACATTTCGACACCCCCGGGGCTGCAGAATATTCTGAAATTCCTCTTTGTGACTACATTTGTACTACAAATCTGTTTCATTCAAGCACACAGAATTGAATCAAATAATTTTTTTTATTACACCTTGAACATAACCGAAATTCGTCGGCGGTCATTTGGAAATTTCTGAAAAAAATCTGGTAAAATTGAAGAATTCATGGGTAATTTTCAACTTGAAAACAATTATTAGTCTCCTTATTTTTAGACATTTTTTATGGGGATATGGGAGTAAATGCATACATCGTTTATTTAATTTTTCCTCATCAAAATCTTTCTTTTACAATCTAAGAAAATGTCTAGCATCAATATTGCCCTATAATCCAATCCATTTTCCGAGGGGCTATTCATAGGTGAAATCACTGTGTCACTTCAGAATGAAATCAATTTTGAAATCATATGAAATCAAAAATGAAAATAAAAAAAGTTTTCAACATTCAACCGATGTGTCATGATCGATACATTGCAATAAATCAATACCATAAGACTATTTCTCCGCCAGTTTTGTCTCATAATGGCCTTCAAATTGACCAAAGTATTTACAAAGAAATGTGAAATTCGTTTTTGACTATCATTCAACATAATATAATTATGTTGTTATTTTCGAATTTCCCCTGAACATTTGTATATTGCAATTTATTTCAAATTATTGGATATCATTTAGAATAAATCATCTCAAAAATGAGCAGTGTTGTCTGATTATTATTCTTCAAATTAAGGAAGTAAAATTTATTTACTATAAATTTTATAATATTTAATTCTACCAATGATATCAGTAGAAGCCTTCGGAACTATAATTTTTTTCTTATTTTTCTATCATCTTTTTCTATTAATATTAATTTTATTTCGATGATTTGTAAGCGAGTTTCTCCATTATATTCGTAATTGAGATAATCTGCAATCACATGAAATCATTGCGTCACTAGTTTTGGGAGTGAATAGCCCTCGCCATTCTCGCCAGAAAAAAACCAATATATTTGAAGTGAAAAAATTGACACCTGATGATTGCAATGCTACCGTCTGGATGAAGAATTCCCACTAAGACAATTATTTTCCCCCCTCGTTCATGATCCCCGTCAGGAATGTAAATCCATCCGTAGTGCTTTGCGTGCCGCCAGCGGAAGGAAATCCTAACGATTAAATAATTTTTCTTCCAGCCCCCGAAGTCCTCAACTACGAGCCAATCAGTCTGGCAACGGACATGTGGTCCGTGGGAGTATTGCTCTACGTCCTCCTCACGGGATGTTCGCCGTTCGGTGGTGACACGAAGCAGGAAACATTCTGCAACATAAGCCGATGTCGCTTGGATTTCCCGGACGATCTCTTCGAAGATGTGTCCGAGGCAGCCAGAGATCTCATGCGAAAGCTCATGGTCAAGGATCCAAGGTAACAATTCAACATTGCTGATCAATTAGACGAGTGCCCCCGAGGTTTCCGCGATATCGAGACAAAAAAGCTTGAGGAAAAATGACAAATTCACGGAAAAACTGATAACAATAATTGAGATTGTCGAGGGCCTTATCATTTTATCTCGTTCCGCCAACATTGATATACCGACCTAGAATAATCATCTGGGATTTATTTACCACTCTTTATTTTCCCACTTATGTTTTTTTTTCTCTCGCGTATCAGTACCGGCCTCTGTTGAATCGTCGCAGAAATGTTCCAAGAAATTCGCATACACTGTAGCCAGTATACACATCCCAGCTGTATCGTAATGCGAGACTCGTGAATCGTTTGTTTGAACATTGAAGATTCCACACAATTTTTTTTTTCCATACGGCGCCGGTGTCAAATAAAACATTAGACAAATCCCCACTTCAAATTTATTCATCACGTGTTGCAATTCAACTCAAACAGCCGCCCCTCTCCCTCATTCTAATATAAAATAGTGTTAACATTGTACGTCATCGTCATGATGGTAACGATAAAATGTCTAATCGTTTCGTTATACTTCCGCGATTGTACAAACCACGCAATGCCAATTTTACGGAGTCGTTGACCTGGTCGTTCCACCATTCATCGTTTTCATGGAGGTAATGCAATTTACTCGGGGAGTTTGAAGAATAAAAATAAACTGGGGAAATTCTCGGTAAATTTGTTCGAATGTATATTTGACATTTTTCAATCTTCCTCTTTTTACATTTTAGTATGAGCGCGCTTTGCGCGCTCCACAATAGGTGTTCACATCTTTCTTCATTATAATTTTTGTCCTTTCTTTTTTGCTCTTGTCGATGATGACAGAATGAATTATGAGGTCATCATTAATCGATAAAAATCAAATGATCGATTAATCGTACCTCGCATTTTCGAGATTTTAGGTTATTAGTAGTTTGGAAATATATAAGGATAGAATCGATTCTGTTTCGAGAGCTCATCGAGTATTCGTTCGAGATATTCAATAGTTCTCCCTTATATATTATCGAATATTTATTAATCGATAAAAATTAAATGATTGATCAATTGTATTTCGCGCCTGCGAGATTTGAGGTCTTGATTAGTTTGGAAATATATAAAGAAAGAATCGATTTTCTAACAGAAATCGATTTTTTTAGAAAATGAATTCTGTTTCGAGAGCTCATCGAGTGCTCATTCGCGTGTTCATTCGAGATATTCAGTGGTTCTTATTCGTATATAAAAAAAAAAGGGAATTTTTCTAGTGCGCCACACCCTTGTGACTTTGCGGGAAATTATCGAATGGGATCTGGAATTAATTTCACGATAAAATTTTTTTTTTTTTTTGAAAAGTGGATACAGTATTTATATTTTGAATGGGCACTTTGTGATACTCGATTGAAATATATTATTGGTATAAAATAAAAATTAAATAATACATAAAAATACCAATTAAAAATCAGAAATAATTTGTATTATTGTTTGCCGAGTTGTAGAAACTTATGCTCTGAATTATCGCAAAAAATCTGTACGAAAAGTGTGACCAAAAATATCAAATTGTGCCCTTAAATTGTAGAAAAACCCGTGTCATTCACTGGGAACATTGAAAAAACGGAAGAAGCGCTTCCTCCGCCTATCGTAATTCCTACCCCCATATCAAATTTTCCCTCCTCGTAGAGGAAGTCCCTATCTTCCGATAGCAACATTCTCACAAAGAAAAAAATCGTAAACACAATTCCCTTATCACCAACAAGGTTTCATCTTTATCAAATGGGAGCACTTGTAATCGCGAAAGTTCCCCTTGTGCCCCCTCCTCCCCCGTTGTTTTTGTCACACAACTCCCCCTACGACGTTGCATAACGAGTTGTGCCGTTATCGAAGACATCCTGGCGTGCTAGAGCGGAAGTAGCGATCACAGACCGGTCTTCTCCTTGCCTGCCTCTCCATATTCTCATTCTCGCTAAAACTACCAATTTCATAATCCCATTATGCTAATTATTCCCCCGATAACTTACGGTCGCCATAAACCACGCAGCAAATCGCAAACAAAATTCCTCAAGAACTAATTTGCCTCTGCTGAAAATCACGACCCAATATCGCGAAAACAATTTCGTCCGAAATTTGATCAATTGAGAACGGGTTTCCCCGCAATCAATTAACAAAGTGAGGCTCTCAAACTTCAACCGCCGAAAATTCCGGAAATGTCCCCAGACCCTGAAAAAAAATTAATGTCACGTCTTCCTAATCGCCCAACCTCCCCAAAAGATGATAACAAATTTTTTCCATTTCCAGCCAACGCCTAACGGTAACAGAATGCCTGGAGCACGCCTGGTTCACCGGTTACCAAGGTCCGGAGACACCGCTGGCAATTTCAACCCCGGAAACCCTGGTTGACGATAGTCCGCTGAGTCCAGCCCTCCCAACACTCCCAGACTCGACATTACCAGAGAGAACGTCCACTCCAGAGCCACCATCCATCACCACGACAGATTCATCCCAGCGATCTCTCGAGTCGTCATCTCCAGAAGTTACCTCCGATAAGTCGCTTCCAAAGGAGCCGAAATTTGAGTCAAGAACACTCCCCAAGACCATGGAGTACAGAAAGTCCTCGAAACAGCCAGCAATGCCACTGAGGATTGGTCTAAGTCCAGACAGAAGGGACACCTTCAAGAAGAATATGGACTCACTTGCGCGAAAATTCTCATCAGGTGAAATTGTCATAATTGAGCCGAGTGTTGGCACTCAGAGACGAGCCATTGGCAATCATACGATGCCAGCTGGTGAAGTATTCAAGTGTACACCAGTTTTTATTCTCGGTGAGGAGCAGCAATGCAGTGACTCTGGTAGTGACACTGTGTCTGAGATATCGACAGACAGTTCTAGTGATCGTAGTAGTATTTACTCAGACGATTCCCTTGATTTTATTTTGTATGGGAAGAGCCAGGGCAGAGCTAGCTTTCCCTTTGCTGGTACTGAGACAGACAGATGGGATCACAGGCATCACACGAGACCCTGGCCCAGAGAGTGCAATGGCGTTGTTAGCAAAGCTCTCAGTCGTTTCACAGCTGATCCGTCTAGTAAGGCATCCAGGGCCACTGTACCACCCTCCAGCAGAGCCAAGACTGGTCTTGAGGCTCTCAGGGAGCGCGGCGGCAATCTTGTTGTCATTCGTGAGCCCGTCAGGGCTGGCAGGTACACCAGGTACAGCGAAGTTCAGTGCGAGTCCGTGCAAGCGAGAATTCGAAGGTTCCAGGTGCATGGCGGATCGTAAACTAGGAAGGATAGGGTTAAGTAGGGTTTTTTTTTAGGTAATCGTCGATCTCCTCAAGGATGATAACACGGAAAACAGGGAAATTGTTGTCTACGTTTTGAGGGCTAGTGGTGGAAGGAGACGGGATTCCAATGCTTCAGAGGTTGACTTGATATTTTGGAGGAAATATATTTCCATGATTTGTTTAGGTTTTAGTACTGAAGAATTGCAATTATTGAACATTAACGGAATGTTAGTTTGAAATTGATAAAAAAAATCAAGGGAACTCATTTTTTAGGGGCAATTTAAACTTTTGAGTCGATTATTATCAGTAAGTCCTTTAGAGCTGCCAAGAAAATTGGATCGGTTGAAGTAGACAAAATTAAAATTATTGACAGATATCAATTATTCATTTAATGCCGGTCAAACGTTATCGCATTTGACGGCTCTGTTGGCCTGAATTTTTTTTATTTGGAATCCTATTAAAAATTACCAACTGCGTTGTTGCGCGAATTTTGGAAAATTCTAAAAGTGATTTTTTTCGAGATAATTAACAGTCAAGACTCAATATTTTCAATGAGAATTATTGAAATCGAACAACTACACTGAGTCCTCGATTTATTCTAAATTATATTAAACGAAGTCGTCAGTTTCTCTTTAAATTAACTCCGTACCTACAGATCGTAATTAACAGTCATATGGGCCTGTTGTTTAAATACTGAAAAACATTCTAACAAATTAATTTGTGCAAATAATTGTTCCGTTTTAGTAATTCAATACGTGAGTTGTTGTTTAATTTCAATTATGGTAGAACAAAAAACTAGAGAAATGGAATTGGAATCTCTTCTATCCCTTCAAATACACCTCATTCCCTCGAAATGAGGTTTAAATTCAAGGTTGTGAGTGTGAACAAGTATGAATGAAAATTTTGAATAATTTTTATTGTAAATATCACGAATGATTGAGTGAATACCATCAACCTGGTGTACATAATATTACCTACGTATTAGGGATTGATGAATGAATGAGAAAGTGAGCGAGGGAGAGAGAGAAAGAATGAGTGGTGAGATTAAAGTGAAATGCGGACGCAATTTGTCCTCTGCCGATTTATCAATAGACTGACTGGCCGTCCCCACGATATAATTGCGAATCGGATTGAGTACGCAATGTACCGCTAAGTGTTCGTCAAAATAAACGCCATATTATAGCTGAATTGACCAAGACGTTGAGATTATTGAAAAAATTATCGGAGCAATGAACATTGAACATTATTCCAATAATTTTATTACGCATTCGACGCAAAGAACATTAAATATCCTGGGTGCCTTTGTTAGTAATCCTTAAGTCCACTGTACACAAAATGCACAAAAAAATATATATATATGTAAACCACAAATATTTCAAGGAAATGTAGTGCCTACTCCCGCATCCACGGATTTATCAATTCAATTTGTGAATAGTAAACGTGCGATGCAAAATTGTTTCATTTTTTTGAAAATAATTCAATTGTTCAACATTTGATGAATTTTTGAGATGAAACATCTTGATAATATTGTTAATGGGGGCCTTGAATTATTTCATTCGTTATAACAACTGTGCTGTGCCTTATGCAAACCTGATCAATTTTTTATAACGTCGTACGATCAAAATTGAGAGCCTAAACGAGATTTTAGGCATCTTTAATTCGTGTCGCTGACATATCTCTGCACTTTGCCATTAAACCACAATTAAAATTAATGGTGAATGGTTCAAGTTGTTTACTTGGTTAATTCGATCGTTAATTATTGTTCAAGAGGACATAAAGTCGTCTGATGTTTCGTCGATAGACAGACTGACTCAATCAATTTATCAAAATTAAATTAAATTAAATGTATCAAGTGTTCTCAGGTAGAATACAGTGACGAGTGCGCATGATGAATCCGCTGAGTGATTACAATTAAAATTATCAGTATGGCGTTGTAGGAAGATTAATTAGTGTACATTAGTATTTCATAATTTAATTTATCATTTAATATCTTCTATGAATTTCTCCCCCTCCCTATTTTTTTCTCCTTTCAACCTTAAATTATTCTGGATTCGACGCTGGTGATGGCATGTTTATTTTCTCTCTAGAAGATTTTTTTTTTCATTATCATCTTTTTTTCCTTCTGGGTCGACAGCGACCACGTGCGATCAAGAGTGTTGCACCCCTATTTGTAAATGCTAGTCATAATTTTTTGCATCACTTTGAGCGCACCTGGTCATAAACTGTTGTTTAATTGTAATTAGAATTATATTCTCACTTCCACAGAATATACAATACTCGGTTTAATGATTTAAAAACAAATTGCTCGCTCAATGTACTTTCCTTTGTGATTCAAAAAAAAAAAAAATCAATTATATAGAATGAAATTCAATGATTTAAAAATATGGCGAATGAAATATAAAGGATTCTGTATTATAGCTGTTCTGGAGACAAGATTGTGGATGATACATCCAAGTCAATTATTGGTTTACTTAAGAAGTATTTATTTTATTATTATTTTTCATATAAAATTTATAGGGAATGATGTATTTAATGAAATTATTGGGTGTTTTACATGAAAGAGTAGAAAACAAATTTGCCGAGGATAATTGTAAATTGTTGTGGCACTTGGATGGCTTCCACCCTCTTGACATGTCCAATCATCAATTATCATTACATTATACAAATATATTGTTAAAATAATATGAAAGCATACTTATCAAAAAAAAAAAAACAAATCAATCGTTTAGCTGATAAGTTCCAAATGTAAATATTATTTCAATCATTGTATTAATTTTAATGACTATATGAAATAAATGCTATGGTACATCTACAAAATTGCACATGAGTTGTACATTTTTGTTTCACATTATTGTGACGTCACAGGATATTATTGGCTGGAATTTGGAGGAGGTAGAATACGATTCAGGATAATTCTCAATATAAAATTTACAAGAAATTTTTACTCAAAAAATAGGTAGTCTCTCAAATTCGACTGATTGTCGATTCTAAGAATCGAGTGACCCGCTTAGTCGATTGCCATTCGATCGATGGTCGATTGTGATGTCGAGTGTAGGTAGCTTAAACAACCTACAATCGATTTTCCTGAAAGTCGATTTCGAGTCGACTCAAGCTAGACATCTGTTGGAATCGAGTCTCAATGTGAATTTCAGTTCGATTGAAACAATTTCCTTATAATCTGTTTTTAGTCGACTTATACTCGATTCCAACAGATTTCCAGCTTCAATCGATTCGCAATCGACTTTCAGGAAACTTGATCGTAGGTCGTTTAAGCTACCCATACTCGACTTCACAATCGACCAACGATCGAATGACAATCGACTAACCGGTCGCTCGATTCTTAGAATCGACAG
>JAPYZM010002367.1:0-18673 GCA_030522845.1 Psyttalia concolor
CATATTCCGGCGATAATCGTTAAATACCCTCTGGTAGAGCCAATACGTCTCTATGAAAAAGTCTGAATAGTTCCACGTCAATCTAGTTTAATCCCTCGACTTTTTCAGACGACCAAAAAGTGTGCCCCGCCCCCCCGCGAATTTTCCAATTTTTTGTCTTCAGTACAGAAGGGGAAAAAAAAAAATGTATATTCAAGTGCAGTAAAAATATTGAGTTGCAGTGAATTTTCAACGTCCGCTCATACATCTTCGAAGAAAAGGTGGGATGAAAAAATATTGAGAGAGTTTGTGCGCAGCTGGTGGGAATATTAAAAGCAATCGCTCAGTCTCGAGTAATAACTGACCCCCCCAATGGACATCATAAATTCAGTACTCCCGTCGTTTAATTCTTAACTCCCTCTCATCTATCGATGAGTAGCACTCCTCGTTCTATTTATTATTTCCCCACGATGAGAGAATATTTCAAGAGTCGCGGGGGGGGAAAAAAAAAATCCATCAGTACAAATCTCCGTACCTGCGGGGGGCGCGGGGGAGGGTTGAATGAAAAATTGAAAAATCCACTCGACTATGAGCTATTGCTCGTGCAGATCAATTCCAGCTGGTATTTGCCTTCAATTTACCTCGAATTAACCCTATTTGAGTCAAGTAAACTTACTCCAACATCTTCTGGAGTTGAATTTAATAATAACTAACAGGGAGTGAGGGGGTGGCTTAGGGGAGAGGTACATTTCTCGTTATATCTCAGACAATTTAACACAACTGTAATTACATTCGGTTACATTAACATCGGTACGTCCAACTGATTTCCATCTACCGCTGAGAGCTATTCCATTTTGCCCTCGTATCATCCAATATTCGTCTAGTGCTTTTGCGGATAAAAGTGACAACTCGAATCGAATAGCTCTCCTGTCGCAAGTATAATCATCGGAGTAAATCGGGGGCTGGGGGGGGGAGGGGGGGGGGATAAAAAATGGGTCATTACCCTCGGGTATTCGTGATTAAAATTCAACCCCCCCTCCCCTCGTTGCCCTCCACCCCGCGGAGGAATATTAAGACGAGCAGAAGCTCGTACCGGGTGTGAAACACGTATAAAAACAGTCCACTTAATTTATCGTTTGAGGGCTTTTTTTACCTCTCCCTCAACCCACCCCATCCCCCCTCTCACCCTCCGACGGAAAACTTAAACATATTTGAATTACTCCGCACGGTATATCGGTATTAAGAGCCAGGTTTTTATGGGAGGGCTGTAAAGTGAGTAACGGAGAGACGGATAATTATTACAACTACTTCGAAGAATATTTATTCTAGGTTTACGGTGGCGAGTGGTGTATTCAAATGTCGGAGATAATTTATGATTGTTTTAGTTGCCTTTTGGAGGGGGCTTAAACTGGCTTATTTTGTCGGTTGGATGGGAGCGAATAAAGACATTTACTCTTGAATTTCAATGAGATTATTATTTCGAGTAATTAGAATTCAGGCATTGATACTCAAAAATCAATTTTGCTTTGGTTAAAAAAATATTTCATATTCTGGGGGATTTTTTGCTTTTGGCAATTGGGGAATTCAAGTAGTGTCACTAACTGATGACAGAAAAAAAATAAACGACGCAATAATTGAGGAATTATTTTCCACCTTACGTTTAAATTTTACTCGCATTATGGATTTTATTTTTAAGCCCCATTAATTTTTCTCTCGTAAAAATTTGACGCTCTTTTTATCTCGGATCGTTATAAACTCAGGCAGACTATTCTGAGGTGCGAAAGAAAATTATAATATTTCCTACTCGTGTGTAGAGCCCTCCGCCCCTCCGCGCAAAGGTCACGGAAATGTCAGGAATAAGTCCAGCCCCCACTCCGCACAACTGAAAAATAAAAAGACATTTCTCATGAGGTATCTCACATTGACATGAAACGAAGTTTTCCCCGGCGACGGAGGGACTCGAGGAAAAAATTGTCAGGATGTGGAGAAGAAGAAAAAAAAAAGGTGGAGAGGGAGTTTCGGGGTGAGGGGGATGCGAAGATACGTCAGTCAAAAGTTTCTGCCATACCGGAAACCTTTCAGCTTCCATTGCGCTCACAGCTATTCGATACTTTTGCGAACTGGTAAACTCCAAACGTGTGTGGAGGGGGGAGGGGGGGTAAAAGAGAGTTGGTGAAAAAGTGGGGGAGGAGGGAGCGACGGGTGACGGGAGAGTGTGGGGGGGGGGGATGAGATGAGTGGATCGAAGACGTCTGTGCATGTGTGCTAGTTGGAGAAGTGAGGAAGTACCAAAAAAGGGATGAGGGGTGGTTGTGAGGGATGAGAAAATCTCCCACTTGTAGCTCCGAGATATTTACTCCGATCTTGCGCCCGAGACCAGAGTTAAATCTTGAGTGACGCTTCGCAATCTCAAATCCCCCGAAATTTGTCAGCCGCTGTTGGGTGATTTATTTGGTCCTCGCACTGGGAGGACATCAGCTGCATCAAAGTGGCACTAGGTGCCAGGTCTGAATGATTTTAATGAAGAAAACCTGGTCAGGAGGATTGGAAGCCAACAGAAGCTGTTCGAAAATTATTTTCCCCGAAAAAATTACGACAAAATGAGTTCAATGAGAATTATTTTCCCAAAAAGTTGAGCCTGGGTAGGCTATTTTTGATGAAAGACAGTTAGACACTCGTCCTTAATCTGATAAAATTTTAAATTGTCTCGGATAGATTCTCGTAACCATCCGCGGTATCTCAAGAGCCTAATTCATCACACCAGCTCCATCCCAGCTAGCCCGAAAAGACGAGGAGAAAAACCCCGAGAGAAAATATTCCCACAACTGGGAAGGATCGACGAATCGAATTAACGTAAATCCGATAGTGGTGGAGAGAGCGAGAGAGGGAGAGAGAAAAAAGGCGATATCATCCCGCGAGCAACCCAAGGAGTGGAAACCGATCGATGAAGTAGTGGGTAAGGGAGATTGGGAATGAAACCACGAGAATCTCTCAGTGAATTGCCCCTCTTTGCTATCCACCAATATGAGGAGTTTGAAGAGAGATGGTAGGGTGAGCAGGGGGTGTGGAGGTGGTGGAGAAAAAAAAAAACATCCCTAGTCTATCGGCATTTCTTTGGCTCTTTTTTCACGGGTACAGATCATCGTTTTCTGGGAACGGTAGTTCTCTCTTCAATTTCCAGGCATGCCAACCAGATTGAATTTCTATCGTCGCCACCATCCATACACCTCCCACCGCCTCCCACATACCCTCGGCTTGGGCGGCTTGCCCTCGGGGTTGTTGCAGCCAGAGGGGAAATGATTTTCCAACCTTACGACTAAACGATTCACACGAGAATCAGAAGAAAAGCAAGTGTTGTCTCTGGACTGTTGATGGCGGACGGTTTCTTCTGGGTCGGGCCCGTCGGACGGCTCGCCCCAATCACTTCCTCAGATTACCCCGCGCCTCTCGAATAAAATAGGCCTTTTCCACCCTCAATACTCTCCACAACTCATACAAAAAAAATTTAATCTCATGTGGCTCTGGTAAAACTGGAGAACCCCTGGAGCGAATTCTCCCAAAATTCTTTCAAAAAAATTCTCTAATTCTCCTGACCAAGTGAACTATTGAATTGCCAGGTCCTCAGGTACTCCAGGCGTCAACTGACTAGTCAGCAACAAAATATCTGGCGATTTAATTTTATTGAGAATTATCTCAATTTTTTTTTCCTCAAAATTCCCGGAGGAATTTTCTAACAGTCCATTTCGAATTCTTGAAATAATTAAATTCAATGATTCAACATACCTGTCTCAGCAATACGCCTTGCCTGGGCTTTATCGCCTGCGCCCTCGAGGTACCAGACATCACTGGCACCCTTAAAAAACAATTCCCACCGGAATATTACCTGGAAGAGGGAGTTTCGCCCGAGGGCGGTGCACCAGCACCGATAACCGGGTTCGATGTTTAAATATCTATGCACTCTACTTTTCCCTCAATTTTTCATTCCCATTCCACTGCCTATTCGTTCGCCAGTTACTGCGCTCTCATTTTCCTTATGATTTTTTTTTTTCTAATTTTCTTTTCTTCGATTGAAGGGAAAACTGGGAGTAATGCAAATTTTATCGAGACCTTATTCTCTCAATTTTTTTTTTTATTCTCCACCACTTTTCATTCTCGGGGTCGAGAGAGCGCCTCTTCAATTGTTTTTATCTCTTTCGAACGAGCAAACCTTTCTGTTTTCCAATAAACTCACTGGGTAGAGGTTCCTCTTTTTTTCTTTTTATCTGTCTCTATCTGAAGCACGTGCGAGAAGTCGACAGAATCGAATTACAAGCTCTCGCCGATTGTGATGGGAGAAAATATTTATGCATTTATTCTCGGTGTGATTAAAGTGCTCAGGTCATTAACGATAACAATTTTATCACTTCGAATGAAATCGTTTTGTCAAATCGAAAAAATTATTCATCTAAAAATCGCCTGAGGCTGAGTCGAATTGTCCACCTCCCGAGGCCCCACAAAATCTTTCGTCCGAAGATTGAGAAGGGGCAGAATAATTTTTAGAACCCTTTCCAATCCCCAAAATTTCTATAAGATTCCCTACAGGAGTTTCTCTAGTCTTTTCCCAAGACTTGATTATTTTCTAGCCATCCAAATCGCCTGGTGGTTCAAGTAAAAAAACTAGAGAATCTCATCTGAAAAATAAAAAAAGGTGTTGATAGGACTGAACAGGTCCTGGTCGGAAGTCCTGAGAAAAATTGAGAATTCGGAAATTCTGGCGTCCTCAATCCTAAGGAGTTATTAGAGCTTCAGACAGATCTAAGGAAGACTAAGTCTTCCCCTAGGAACTTCTCCGGAAGTTCTCCGGAGTCTCCCGCAAAATGACTCGTTCCTTGGAGTAATGCCCCCACTTAAACCCCCGAAAAATGATTAATAACACATTAAGAGCCCACTCTCAGCGAACTCGATCATACATCGAAGGGTGTGGCAATAAACACGGCATCATTTGGTTGTATACGATAGAGTGCCGGAGGGCTAGGGGCCGGTGAGAGCCCCGGGGGTGGCCGAGGTTAGGCCAGGATGAACGACCGGCACGGAAGCAGAAAGATTACCATAAATCATCCCTGAGATCGCAGTCGATTCGCTCGGGTAGGCGGGGGTGGGGCCACGAAAAGCCCAGCGAGAGGGGGTGGAGGGGACGAGGGTTGCCGACAGGTACGAGCTGGCATGGCCGTAGTATTGATGAGTTAAGAGAGCCACAGGGAGAGAGAGAGCAGGAGCTCAAAGCCATCGTAAAAAATACTCAATACCAAGTGGGTGGGAATATACGTCCAATAAAAAAAAAAAACTACCCTCCTCGAAAAATGCATCGTAGGTTATACTTGAGGAGGGCTAGGACTTCCTCGGTCACCCCCCACAAGTGCTGTTAAGGGGATTTAATCGAAAATGCGTGGAATTATACCCCAATGACTGACTGCATCACACGAGTACTTGGTATAAAACTCCTGGGGCCAATTAAATTTCTCGATAGCTTTGTGATATATCTGGCAAGTTTTGCTTGGCCGGCTCCACCGGGAGGACTCGTATGATGTGTGGGCGCCTGAAGAAAAAGTTTTTCTCAGGAAACGTATGCGATAGGGGACACCGGGGAATCGCTGGCTTTGGGGGGGAAAAAAATGTTTTGAATTTTTTTGGTTCACTTTTTATCGAAATTTTTCTAGTTTTGAATTCTCCTTTCTCTCCCTCCCTTTCTACATCTCTCGCTGATTTCCAGCTCTTGGGGAGATAAGGTCTCTGATGGATGGGGATGAACTGGAATTGTAAACATCCGGGGAGAGCGGGGGATATTTGAACGCGAGAGTTCTATTTTCAAATGAGAGATTGAATTATTTAATACGATAATTGGGAATTAATGTTGTTTGTAATTTTGGAATATTATTCTGTTGCAGATTGACCCGAAAGTAGCATTTCCTAGGAGAACACATCCAAAGGTGAGTAACAATAATTTCTAACGGGGGGCGGGGGAGCTGATGAAAAATTGCGACAATGGTTTCACTAATGGCTCACACGGACGACAAAAGAAATTATGTACAAGCAAACCTCGTTATCGCACTTTGTATTCCTACATACAATTTCCGGTAACCCGGAAACGCACACGACGTGACATACCACGTGTCCCGAATTCCGAAATTAATAATGTTCTGCATTTAACTTGGGTATTTCGCATACATGACTTGCTGTGACGTGATTCAACTGGGTAATAGGAGGGGCAGGAAAGAGCTTTCAGGGTGGGGAAAAAAAAAATGCACGGCCTCATTAAACACAACAGATTCAATTCGGCATTCTTCGTAGCGCTTGATATTAACTGGAAAATTCTGCAATTACAATGAATTTTTTTTCGACAATTTTTCCCTCGCCGAGGGAATATTTCCGCGATTATTTCTCGATATTAAATGAAAAATTCACAATTAGAATTTTATTTCAATGAAAAATAAATTCTTCACGTGGAGAATTACCAAAAAGTCCCTTGAATATTCTCCTGTTGAGAGTAAAATTATTCACGGGGAGATACAGTTGGCGAATTCCCCCAACAGAGGCTGTTTATTTCGAGAATTCTCATAGATCTCGAGTTTCAGTTCCCCGAAGTGCTTTTAAATCCATCACCCGCTGCAAGTGATCAATAAATAAGCCGACAATAGTCTAAAAAATTGAATCGGCCATTAATCACGGCCGGTCCAGTTGGCAAAGGGCACTTCGCACATCGTCTGCCCCCTGCAATTTTCATAAAATAGCGTGCGGAGGGAAATTCTTGATGGCCCTGAGAGACTCGTCACTGAAAAAGTAATACGGAATTGCAATGGTAAAAAATGAGAAACGACGAAAAGTGTACACAGAAAGGTAGATATAAGCGCTGAGAGGAAGTTTTTTCTGCCTCGATGAATGTGACTCTAACATCAACCTCATCTTCTCTCTTCCATCGTTGCGATTTACACGCGAGGATAACTTCCAAGACTGCAGGGAAGAACGGGAAAAAATTTTTTTAATTAAGACGATCTCTGTTTTTCTCCCCCCCTTTCTCTCTCTCTCTCTCTCTCGTCGCTGTTTGAAAATTATTTCTAATGGGGAATTCTTGCACGTACTAATTATTCGACATTCCGTGAGATGAAAAATTTTCCCGCTAGGACGAGGCAGAAATTATTCCCGAGAAGAGTAGAAAATAATCACTTTCTCTTTTATTATTTTTTCAAAAGTAATTATTACTTCTGAACGGATTGTAATCCTTCGAGTTTAAAGTCAGGATTTTTTGCGCCAGGGTGACTAATACGGTCCCAGCCTTGCCTAAATTCTCATTAAATATCGGTCTTGACTAGAATCCGATTAAACTTCGACTAAACTCCAATTGAACTTTCAACGAACTGTCTATCCAGTGAATTTTTCCCAGTTTTTTCTTTTTGAAAAATTACCGAACATTTCACTGTCTCAAATTTCATTACCCCCATTCCCCTGAATTTTATGATATTCTCGGCGAGGTAGGTAAGAAATGACAGACAAAACTGCTCCATTTTTTACAAGCGAAAAACTCAAAAACTTCACAAACTCGGAAGGACCGTAGGAAAAAAAATTATCGCCACTGGCGTTCCAACTTCTTCAGTTTGGTGCGTCACGTGAGACCGTATAATACCCACTTGTTACTGAGCACGGCGTACATACATACGAGACATTATTCAGAGACCCCTTCTCGTGTGCTCGAAAAAGAGAGGGCTTAAAAAAAAAAAGAAAAAGAGGATGAGAAGAAAAAAAATTGCACGTCTCACGTAACGAGCTGCCGGTTCCCCAGGGGTTGTTTCCAGTGTATACCTCAAGCTCCTCCATACTCTCCTCTTTCTCCCTCCCCTCTCCCCCCCCCCTGGCTCTTCGTCTCCTCCTGACTCTCACAGGTAGCGAGATACGTTGGTTTTTGTTTTTTCATTCTCCCACACCTTCGGTGTATCCCCATCTTCGCATGATTTGTTTTCATTTCGGTGGAGCGAGATCCGATAGCCAAGTGCTTCCGGTTTTATTTTCTCATGTCCATTGGACACTTGAGGCAAGTGAGGTTCACTTGTGTTATTAGAACGAGTGGAGAGAGAAGAAGAAAAAAAAATTGCAATAACTTTGTTTTTGTTGGGCTTTTTGTCTCTTATTTTCCAATGGTGGTGGTACAAATTGTACAAGCAAAGAGGTTATGGAACTTATAATTACCAGTGGTCACGAGAATCGCCTCTGTCCAATCCTCCCCCCTCCCGATTCCTCATATTTTTTTCCCTCATTTTTTCCCCAGACAAATTCCACCTTGTCACATAACCTCAAAAACAAAACAGAAAATAAAGCGTTGATTCTTGATAAACTATATGGTAGAGGTTCGTCACTCGGTTGAGTCCACAGGGAAAAGTCAACGATCCGTAGTACGCTCGGTAGACTTCTGGTCGACAGTGAAACACTCCCAGGAGAATGACATCACTCCATGAGAACCAAAGTTGAGTTGAGTTGAGAGAGAGAGAGAGAGAGAGTCTCCTTCCCCATCCACAAGATGGTGGTATTTTTCTTGGTGGTACATGCTTCAAGGTGTTAACCATCTTGGCACTTTTCACCTTATTCCAGAAAATTGACTCTCTGGAGTCTTTCTCAACAGACAAGAAATTTCCCACTGCCATCAGGAGAAAAGCTCCAACGCTCATGTGTCACATGCGAATGAGCTCATGATTGAAATCGTGATAAAAATCAGTGACGAGCCACCTGACCCAACTCGACCGGAATTTTAAATGGAAATTGACTCAGGTACTTGACATCTTTAATTGCACTCACATTCGACGGCTGCCTGACCAAGCCTCGAATTTTCTCCCAACTCATCTGAACTTTCAAAGCAAAAATTTCAATTAATCTCCACTGTGAGGAAAAATCGTAAATACCCCCTTCAATTGATGGGAAAAAATCATTGATAAACCTCCGCAGCACCTTCCCAAATACAAAATTACTCACAGTTACTGCAACTGTTCAATTCCCTTCACTTTCAACCTCGTCCGACCAAACTCATCCATTTCTACTAGCTCATCCGAGCTTTTAAAGCGCACATTCCACCTATTAATTTCCACTGCTAAGTGTTATCGTCGTCCCAGCCGATTAAGCATCCCCTGAATAACCCATCCACAAAGCGACCACAATAACCCCGCCAATAATTTCACCCCTCCCACCCCCCCTTAATCCCCCACACCCCCATCGCCGACTGTTTCCGTACGCGAAGAACGAGACACGAATGCAACCAAGAGGTTGATGTACGCAAGTGTGACAGGATTGATAGGACAATAAATCGGAGCTTAAAGCTCACCGACTCACTCCATTTTCATCCCCTGAAATTCACTGTCAGCTATTAAACAACTTTTAACCAGAAATTAATTTCCCAAGCGTAGCTGAACGATCCCTATAATTAAAAACCACCATAATATGTCTGCGCAAGCTCGATGACTCATTGAGATAAGGTCTGAAGGGCATACAAAGCCCCGATGGGGTGACAAGGGGGCGGAGGAATGGATGGAGGATGAATGCTAACCGTTGCAGACGGAAGTCACAGATATGTTGCTACATTGAGATAAGCTAAAGCTCTTCGCGAGTGTGTGATGGAACAGCACCCATAAAGCTCACGATGGGTTTGCCCGCCATCATGCAACATCAAAATGGCTGATTTCAAGCCAGAGGGGGGGAATGTGTTGGTTACACATTTTGACGAGATGGAAAACCAATACTTGGTTGAGGGGGGGGGGTTTATCTGATGAGATATTCGTGGGCTTTTTTTTTCGAGGTTAGAGCTTTTTACGGGCGTTCATGAGACTGAATGAGGGTAATTTGGTGTATTAAGCTCTCAATGAAGTTGAAGATGATAGGGAGCGAGGACGGTTCCATCATTGCGTGATTAAGTAACAAATATCGGAGCTTTTTAAATGGAGCTTTGAAAGCTTAAAAAAATCATGAAAATCATGGCGAGAGATTTTCGAGGACTATCTATTAGGAAACATTGATTTAACACCCTAAAAAATTGAAAGCCCTCCTCGTTACCGGCTCACTTGAGCCACCCGAGGTGCTATAAAAGCTCAAGGTTACAAAATTCATGCAGAAATTTTGGATTAATAGCACCAGCATCTAAACCTTTTAATAATTACCTCATGAAAAACAAGCCAAGCCTTTACAAAGTGTTCGAAAATTCTCATTCCTCGGCGTTTCTTCCAGAAAAAGCTCACCCCAACATTAGAACCATTAGAGAGGTTCGGAATGGACCCCCTCGAATATCACTGAAAACAATGCATACCCCCCCTCTCCCGCCCCTCCACTCACTCTTTTTATTTTTGTCCGGACACGAACCGTCTTTCAAAAGCTTTTCATCTTTTCCATACGAGCTTTTTCCCTCCCTCTCTCTCTCTCTCTCTTTTTTTCACTTCTCGTTTTTTCTTTATCATCGCATTGAAGGCACCGAGAGCTTGCAGGGTCCAGAGTAAAGCGAGAATGTAAAAAGTAAAGTGAAAAAACACCAGTCGACTGATGCGTGTCATATCCTCGTATGTATATGTGTGTGTCTGCAACGGTTGCATCACGATGAATGGATCTTGGTAATTGCACATTTAATATTTCAGGGGTGAGCTTTTTTTCCTTCATAGATAGGCCCCTTGAAAAAATTGCAGCGCTTACGATTCTGTGAAACAGGGGTGGGGATGGGTGGCTCTTCAGTGACGTAGGGAGGGTTGGAAATCATCATCTGCTGGTAGCATGGCCACTCGTTGAAACCTCTGATCCAGAATGTTTCCATTTTTTCAATCCTCAGCAAATTCTTCCCCTGTCCTCCTTTTTTGGTGATGTCCTCTGACTCCACCAGGCAAATATTCTGCTCATCCTCGCATTCAGCTTCTTCCCAGACTACCCCAGGAGCCTCGTGAGACCGAATGGACAGGGGATGAAGGCGACATTTATTTTTGTTTCATCTTGAGGGGGACTTTGTTCTTTTACTGCGTCGTAAGGGCTTTGTTGTCGAGATTTCTGGGGGGGGGGGGCGTTCTGAGGTCTTCACAGCCGTTGCCCTAAAACCGATACTACTGGACAGATTAGTTAGCCTTTTTTTTTCTAAAGCCCGCTGAGTCTATCTTGGAGAAGCCGATGTCTTATCAGACGCGTTTGTATGGTCTTAAAGTTCCATGGGCTTTTTTTCATCGTTCCCTGGATGCATTCGCCGGGATTACCGGGAGATCGACAACGAGGACTGAGTCCTAATCATCTCCCCAGGATTCTCGAAACGAATTCCCATTGTTATTGTTTCCTCAATATTGCCGAGAGTTAATGGGCTTTCCATTCTGTTGAGAAGTCAGAAATTCTTCGTCCGCTACATTCAGAGATAATTCAACATCAATTTCCCTACCTACGGCCATTGAATTTCTCGAATTATCCACTTGAAATGTGACTCAACGATAGTAGAAACCATTTGAGCTTTCTATTCTCTTCGTTGGGGGGGAGGGGAGGGGGGGCAGCTTCACCCCCTTCGGCAAACGACAAAAGCCACCGACCTTCCCAATCTCAATTCCAAATTGACAATAAAAAATGTTCAATTAACCTTCCAAGTGCTTCATCCTTTTTCGGGAGAATCGTCTTTTCACCCTCTCCCAACCTCGCCCGCCCCCCCGACCCCTTGGGGGGAGAATGAGACCCCCACACGAGAGAGAGTGAGGATGGAGAAAAGCCAAAGGAGAATCCGCGTGAAGTTGGAAGCAATCGAGAAGGTTTAATCCCACTCGATTGCCCATTCCTTCACTACTCCCTCTCCCCCTCGCAACCTCAGTGCACACACACACAGACATTTCACCATTTCACAGAGCCCCCCCTGCCCCCCCCCGGCCATTCTTTTTATTCCTCCCTTTTTCTTTCTTCAACACTCGATCGTTCTAGTGTTCAAGACTTACCTCAGGCTCTCCCCTTCGCCCGCTCATTCGCTTCCTTCGACGAGCCACTTTTCTTTCCGGTTGAAGAAGAAGACGGTGAGTGGTTCACTCCTTCAACGCTGGAGTAAAAAAAAAAGAAGGAGAAAACCCCTTTTGTTCGCTCCCACCTATAGGATTTCCAACATATCCAGACACAAAAGACTACTGCGGTGTATCCCATGGATGGAGTATGAAAAAGAGAGAGGGAGAGCGAGCGAGAGGAAGATCGCCTCGTAAATATTCTAACGTCCAATTTTATCGGTGAGAAAAATTTCAGAAAAGGGATTTATATCATCGTTGAAGATGGTGCTGTATTGGATTTGAAAAATTTTCAATTTTTCCCCCCCCCCGATATGATTGATTGTTATATCTCGAGTAAAAATTTACGAACCAATTGGTCGAGAGGTGGCTGACCCCTCCAGTTATTCGCACTCTTTCCATTTGTATCTGATTCTCATGATATTAGGGGTGCGGGGGGGAGGGGAAATTGACAAAACGTCTTTTCGATTTTTTCATCCCTCTCACACGGAAAAATGAGTGTCCAATTTTTCGGCTATCGGATCTTTGGAAAAAAAAATTCCTGGCTATTCCAACCGCATCAAAGGCCACAGTATCAGCCATCCTCATCTCCACATGATCCTGGAACCAGGACACGTGCATCCGTTGGGGTTAAAACCAAGTGAATCGACCAGTGTAGCTGCGATTAGAAATGTTATCAAGTAGAAATGGCCTTTGGGATCAGACGCGAAGGGTGTATCGGCGGGAGAGGGAGGGAGCGGGGGCTTTAATCGCCCCCTGGAATCGGTGGAAATCACTTGGATCTAGACATAACACGAGTGGAGAAAATCTATAGAATTCATTTGCCCCTCACCCTCTCATCCATCCCTCCCTCCCACCACTTGGAAGCAACGAGCGAGGAGTATTAGGTGCGTCGGGCCAAGAACGATCCTAATTACTGATTAGAGGAGTGCGGCATAATACGAGGGAGGGTAACCCCACCCTCCCCCATTCGACTCGAGAGGGGTGGAGGTAGAGCGGACTTTGTGGGGTTGGATGGCATGATAGGATAGGTTAAAAGACCTCTGGCCTATTCGCATATCGAGAGAGCCAAAAGCGATTATCCCTACGGGTACTAGGGGGTGAATACGATTTAATCGAGAAGTTACTGTATTCACGTGCATCGACAATTTATGATAGCGAGTGTATGTAGCAACGGATATTGGATACTTTTGCCATTCTCCTATTGTCCGTTGAGTTAAAAAAGAAATGAGGATTTTTTTTTTTCCTAAATTACGAGAAGATTTGAATTTTCAAATATTAAATTTTTTTTCGTACGTTTCTTGGTAATTTCCGCGGGGGAGTATTTATGCGGGAGGGATTTAATTTGCCGAGGGATTTGAAATTTGTTGCAATTGTTTGAGTATTTTTGGAATTATTACTTTTTTCTTTTGAGTACAAGCCTTGTGCACCAGTAGAACAAAGACACACATGGCGGCCGGAGGTTTTTGGGATGATGGATCTCTCATACATCAGAGAGAAATACAGACCAGAGAGCGGCTCAGTGGTTGCCAAACCACAAGCTGCTATAGTGAATACGGGTGTGCTACCGATGCCCGGAAGCCTCTAACATGCTTATATTCCACCCCACGCTTTTACGTATACGGTAATATCTGGGGGTTCTGCGGAAGGGTTTCTGATGGTTTACGGCCGGGGGGAGGCTGGGCGGGGAAAAAGCCTCAAACGAGAAAATTTTCGGTAGTGAACAAGTGAAATTCCGGTTACGCCAGATCAAAATGATGAATTTCAACTGGAGAATCAACAAATCTCTTCTGTTGTTGCCGAGCGATGATCCCCCTACTCCAGAAGTTTAAAAACATAATGGAGATACATTAGATCCTTTTCACTGAATCCAACTTGTTAAATTTCTCAACTTCAAGAGCCGTCAGCCCTCTCGAAAATTGTACAACACATCGGCAAAAATATTTCAAGGGGTGGATGCCAGAAAATTCTGCTATTACAATTTTCTACAAGACATTTTTTAGTTCTGAAGAGCTCAAGTTCCCCAGGACAATCAACAAATTATTTCGATTCGGCGGGTGATCATCCTCATCCCTTGGCAACTCTTAAGCCATAATGGAGACACATTTGCCCCCTACCCTTCTCTAACTTGTTAAACGTCTCAACTTCAAGAACCTTCAACTTGCTCGCAAACTGTACAATTCATCACCAAAAATGTTTCAAGGGAACATAACCTGTCGCCCTGCACTCCCCCCCCAAGTCCCTGACCTACCCAGCCAACTTGAAACACGTGCCGGGAGGAAGAGAGAGAGAGAGAGAGCGAAAGAGGGGGATGTCAGTACCTCCAGTCTGTTATAACATTCTGGGGTATGTAGTATAATGCCAGGCAATAATTTCAACGCTGGAAATAAATTCTCAAATAATAATTTTACTCGTACTCCCACTACCGTATGTAGCTAACGTACCTAACTGGCCACGATTTATCATTCCCACATTCACGCTTCCCTTCCTCCAGCCCTCGCTCTCCTCCCTATACTTCTCTTCATCGCTTTTCAGCACTCACCGCGCGCCAGACGAAAATTGTGGTAATTCTTAAGTGGCGACACTAATCCCGGGTCAGAAGTCTGCAAATTATCTGTACGACAAATTTTCCCAAATCCTCAAAGGAGCAATTTCCAAAAGAATAAGCGAGTGGTGTTGCCTCGGGGCTGTTGGTCTTTGCGGGTGGCAGCAGATGTCCACATGTGGGTCAGACCCATCAGACCCCTGCCAGAATCCTCCCCAACTCTCAAGACTCCGGCGGTTGTCATCGCAACCTATGGAAGCACAACAATATAATATTATTAAAAATTGAATGAACGGGTAGTGAGAGGAGGCAAGAGTGCCCCAACGAATAGTTGGAATCGTCAAAGGTAGAAGACAAGCATAAGATACATGGGATTCCTGAGCTCTCATCCTCACCAGCAGTTGGAAATCCTGGGAACATGAGAGAATAATCCTCCAGTCGACAGCATCACTCAAGGCACACATGAATCTGAGCATTTATGAATGAAATATGAGACATTTATGAGAGCCGGAGAATACGAAAAATTTTCTCAGTCTTCGACATTCAGTTCTATATCCTTCAATATAGGCAGCAGTTTTATGACGTTAGTCATGGCTCCTGTAGTCATACTCATTATGAAACCGAGTGGCATTTTGTCAGCGGTTGGTGAAAGAGGATCAGAGGGGGACGAATAGGTTAAACGAATGGGAGAGTGGTTGAAATGGAGTTTAAGCCGAAAACACTACCTTTGGATTCCATTTAATATGTTTGTACTGTCCCCGTAATAAGAGCGTTCCTGCGGGGAGGATACAAGCGGCGGGATTAACCGGAGTATTAAATCTCATAAAGTCGTGGTGAGTTAATATTTTTCCTTCTTTTCGGGATCATTGCGACGGCAAATACTCTCACGTGACCTTCAGCCTTTTTTTGGTCAGGTGGGAGTAGGTGTGAGGAAGACTTCTGGATAAAAGTCCTACTCGTAGAGTCTGAGGACTTGGCAGGGATTCCTGAATTTTCAGATTTTTCCTCGTGCCAAACATTGGAATTTATTCGCCCCTTATCTGCATAGTCAGCTTGAATGCTCTCTCCACATGGAGCTTGTTTTCAAGGTTTCCAAAATGGCGGAGGGATGATGTATTCTAATCCCTCGAAAGTCCTTCTCTGGTTTTTTCCCCGTTTTGCCTCTCGAGTCTTTTTGCGCAACCAAAATCATCCTCCCGAGGACCGTTAAATTTAGTACAAGGGCACAACCCCCTTTCGTCACCTGCCGGCAGTGAGGTCTTCTAGTTACGCATGAAAGAGTGAGAGACACTGAGAGAACAAAGAGAGATCTCGAGTCTTCGAGTAATGCCAAGATTATGTAAACGTCGCTTGCGACTAGACGCGCATCTGTTGGGTCGTGTTGGAATTGTTGAACCGAGATATACTGTGGGGCGGGGGTTGAAGGCTTGAAAGGGGTTGGAGTTCGGCAAACTGTTGGCATTTGCTTTTAAGCCAGGGGTGGGTGTGACAAATCTCCAAACATTCAGTTTACGGGTCCATCATTTCAACATCGAACTTGGATGAGAATTGATTTTAGTTATTTTGTGGATTGGATTGTGCAACCAATAGGATTTATTTTCAACTTTGGAGCGACCCCGAATAATGTAAAATCAATCGAGTCAACATGGAGAAAGATATTGTGACTCGGGAGAAATGATTTTAATCTCTTGGCGGCGTTCTTTCTCATCACCACTCCATTCGGAAAAACCGAAAGAATAAAGATTGATTCTATAGATGTACTTTCAGCCCACCCTTCCCCACCCCCTAATTCCGCAATCCAGCGAGAAGAATAATTCGCAGGAAAAACATTTCATCTCTGAGATGTAGACACCTAATGAGATTCGGCAAACGGGAACTTCACGGAAGCGACACGAGAAAGAGAGTGGGAATGATGAAAAAAATAGTGCCAGAGTGAGAGGAAAATTTCTACCTAGATGGAGAAAATGCTCTTGGATTGTTGGCATCCTCGACGTTTTCTTCACTTTAACCATTTATTTTTCTTTCCTCCCTGGGTAAATTTCTCCCACCTCTACCCACCCGGCTCGCCAGTTCCAACCACCTCCTTCCCTTTTTCACCCGCTCCCCCCGAGGGAAGGGGAGTATCAGTGGCACAGCATCTCAGTCGCGTCTAGGAGTCAGACTCCTCCTCGTAATGGCTCTTTGCGCCATGTAATCAGCACGAAGGCGTTAGGTGGCACACACCCCGAGTTACGGGTGATAACAGGGACCAGGTCACTTATACTCGTTCTCTCCCTCTTGTCTACTTCGTTCTTCACGGAATTGTGCAAGTGTTCGAGCATGATGGAATTCAAGTTTCATGCAAAGAAGTGAGACTAAGTCTTCTTAATCCCTCTGACCCCTTTCCAAAAAGGATGAGCAAATGTTATTGAGTTGAAAAAAAAAAATTGATATTTCTTCATTCGACTTCATTACTGAATTACTCGCGGCAGATCTGCTACACGAGACCAATTAAATCCTGCCTATGAATATTCAAGACATCTAAGACTGGCGTCGGGACAAGCGGCTCCAGCCTCCCGAAATCTCCGTCCATTCTGCACCTCAAACCTGTAAAGAAATTCAACTCTGGGGGAGAAAGAAAATTCCTACCAACCCCCACATTGCATTCATAACTAAATTATGAATTACACTGAGACATGTTCAATATTTCCTCATGATCTTGAGCTGTTAAATTCACCACAAAAACCCTGAACACCAACATTTCCTTTGAAGTGGTAAAGTCGTGCTCACCCCTTCACTCCCCCTCACGGTTTTGCGTCAGTGCAGGTAACTTTTCCTTTATTCCCTCGTCTTGAACAATGAATAGATGTCAAAAACGCGGCAATTAATTCAACCTTCCTACTCCCGTACCGAAAAGGGGGATGAAAATCTACCCCATGAAAGGTGGTGGTACGAGGGGGAAAGTGAACAAAGGCGTAAGAATACCGTCGTTCACGTCTTCTTCATCCCCCGCCCTCCCCTCCCTCAACCACTCGCCTCCCTCCTTCCCTCTTTTTAGTCCCTTCGCTCAACGGTAGTTGGAAAGTTCTTCACGAATGGGGTATCCCCCAACAGTTAAACGACAAGAAAACGACGAAGATGGAGGATGAAGTTAGAGTAGCGGAAGAAGAGTCTTAGTCGGCGGGGGGCAGGGGGGAGGAGGGATGGATGAGGGGAAAGTTGAAGGTGTGTGTTGGATCTGGAGAAGTACGAAAGACGGACAGGGGTAGAAAGAGGGTCGGGGATGGTGAGTGGATATCCGGCAGTGAGGTGGCATCGTGCACAATGCCACGGATCATCCTAACTTTACTTTGCTTATTGTAATTCAATTTCACGGAAGGGGTTAGTCAGTCAGTTGGACCGGCGTAGGATGAATGGGGGGAGGAGGAGGTGGGTTGGTTGGTTGTGACTGTACATCAGCGACAAGGTCCTCCGCAAAGTTCCTGGCAGGATTCATTGTGATGTGGTATGTTGGAGAGGTGAAGAAGATGGGAATGGGGTTGACAAGCGTGCGTTTAGTGGAGTTAATTTTTTTTTTAATTTCTCGCTGGATTTCTGGCCGGTTAAAGTAAGAGTGAGGCGAGATTCTAAAAAGATCGTCAGGCTAGTCTTACGTACTCTCGAAATATCTCACCCCGAATTCTGTAAAATTACCACCACCGCAGAGACATGCGCAGACGGTATTGTCGTTTCACTTCAGCCGACGAAACGATTCTCCACATCTGAGATGCGTACATAACGTCCTCCAGCAGTTGAGAGCATATCAGACCGGATGAGACGATAGGGTTTTCTCTTTTGCAAGGTCTGCGAGAGAGACGCTTGGGCTTCGTGGCGATGCCATGGCAAACACGACTGTGTTGACTCAGCCAGATATCAGAGCCGTCGGTATACTGGTGCATGGCAAGCGGGGGGCTAAGGTGAACGGTGGGCTGAAGTGGGGTTGAATAACCCATTCCATTCCTGTCTGACTAAACATGCCAACTTAGATTGCCATAACGCAACTTCATCCGAACACCATCGATATACACTTCTGATTTAGGAAAGAAAATACATCGAATCATTTGGCATATTGAGTTCCAATTTATCAACAGCAAGCTAACTGGAGATCAACCCACTCATTCAT
>JAPYZM010002368.1:0-14050 GCA_030522845.1 Psyttalia concolor
GGGTTCTGCGCGATAATTTGTGATTGGGGAAGGCAGAGGCGCAAATACTATGGGCCCCCCTCCTCAATACTCGGCGCACACACCACTGGAGCAGCGAGAGTCTCCCCGCGATAGGCTAGAACATGCAGAGGTTCTCAGTTCGGCTTCATTTGGGGGTTGGGTCGGCTTTGGGAGACACTTTCGACTGATTCCGATCATTTTCAACGAGAGTTCCCTGAAATTATCCATCAAATTGATCAGAATCTGCTGTTTTTTTCATCGCGAATTTCATGGTTGCACCAGGTAATGCCCCCAATCCCCCCAATTTTGGGTTCCACGATACAGAATCGATACTTATCACGTCAATACTCTCGCAATTTGCGATAGTTTGGCGTCGATTGTTGGATGGATTGCTACCGGGCGATAAATTGTCTGGGGAAGGACGAGAAGAAAAATTCAATGTCCAATGGCCGGAGCTTGGAAAGAGTTTTTTTGAGAATATTATTTTCGTGACAGTATATTTTGGAGTATTGATGGACTCGGCAATCGAGCACGGCTCGATACAGTCGATCGATAGCTCTGGGTATCGAGAAATCGGAGGTAGCCAGGAGAGGGCAGTATAATTCGTCTTCTTATTTTTTTTTCTGCTCTCAATTCAAATCAGACAACAAATGATATGGACAACTAATTTTGAGACATGACGATCGATATTACTCGTCAGTGTCTGATGTCATGCCTCCTGGGAATGTTGTCTCTGGTTACTTTGCCTGGGGGCTGTGTTTATCAACAATACTGTTTACATTTTATTGCTTAAATTTTGGTGTGTTTTGGTTTAGTTCGGGCACTGGTCGGGGGGGACTGCTGGTGTGAGGAGTGTCAGGAGGGAGGACAACGGCCGAGCCAGGGCGGAGGCAGTCGAAGACAGTCGGCGAGCAGCGAGTGGAGACGAGAGTGAAATGACGCCACCGTCGAGCTGCCCTCGGGAATTCTCGGGGTATCAGAGATTTCTGGGATTTTTCAGAGTTTTCCGGGGCAAAATGAAAGCTTTCGGGGTTGAGGGAGTGCCTCCGGCTCTGGGAGTCTTGGAGGACCGGGGAGTGATCGGTTTTAGGCGGTTTGGGAGCCTTTCTTTGGCGTGGGAGCCTCTGGATTTTGGGGGTTTTTGGATCCTCGGCACCCGGCGGGAGTTATCGAGCGGGGACAGCCGACCGGCATCGGTTCTCAACTCCAGGAAATGAGGTAACTTTTTTTTTCTCTGGCCTCTTGAGGGGCAAGGGGGATCACCAGGAAAATATTGTGATTTTTACGACGATAGGGAACTACAGAACATGAGGAAATTCTGATTCTCTTGGGAAATGATTGTTTTCAGTTCATCTCTTCATATTTTCTATTGTTTCATGACCTCTGGGGTTTACCAAGTCATTGATACTCTGGAATTTCTGTTGTTTGTCCAGGAAGTAGCCATGGAATTCATGAAGTCGAGGTTTGCCCAGTTTTGCTCCCAAAAATATTTCAGAATTTTTTGAGGTTAGGTTTCGTTACATTAATTGTCAAATGGACTGTTTTTTCATGTAAAAAAATTAGCAAACCTTATTCTTCAACTCTGAGTGTTGATTATTAACATAGAAAGCAGTGACTGCTATACTAGATTTATCCTCTAATTATCGATGAAATTGTTTAACAATTGATTAAACAAAAATTGGAGAGAGCTAGTGATATTTTTTTTTCAATGGAAGTCTCTAATTTTGGCAATTAAATTGTTAATTGAAGTAAAAATTGTCCAGTTTACAAATGAACTCCCGGGATTTGATTGAAATTCCCCAGCGCCCTCCATACTCAACAATTTCAATTTGTTATTGTTATGTCTTTGTCCATTTGTGATAAACCGATTACCGAAAGCCTTCGATAAGATACAAAAAAATTCAACAAAATCAGAATTTCTGGGGATATTAAAAAAAAATTGTCGTCACCAAATGTTGGAAAAACTCAGGAATACTTCATAAGTCAATAAATAAAACAAATAACAATTTTTTTAAACAAAGTATAACACAATAACTAATGAATTTTAATATGAAAATAATCTCTAACTCGCCCGAATTAACAACAATTGCAGTAACAAATTGAAGGAGTCTCTGGTGCTCTGTTCCGGGAAAAATTACTCCAGATTAATTAATTATCTCAACTAAAAAATGATAAACAATTAACAAATTCCCCAGCGAAAATTTTCATATAAACAATTTTATTCAAATGACTTTCACAATTTTCCAATGATAAATTCACATTCACATTTTCAATTTTCATATAAAAATAATCTACCCTAATTAACCATCATTTACAAATGAGATAGTAATCGCAGATTACAAAAACCATAAATCCTCAATTACGCCTGAGTAAAAATAAAAAAATCCCAAAGATTCGTTAAATATCACGAAAATTTGCAAATGGAGTCCTCAAAATCAGAAAAACAAAAAAACGTTTCCAAGAAATGAATAATAATTAATCAATTAATAATGATTTATTCAGTATCAAAAACGTTTTGTCCACGGCATTGGCACTTTGTACAATTATTTATACAGACAGGGACTCTATTTACACAAGATCCACAAAATCGAGGGGGAGAAAAAAAAAGATCAGAAAATAAATGGATAAATGATTTATGAAATAATTCGAGGAGTGAGTCATTTTGCAATTGTTTGTGCCGTCATATTCTTCAACTGCTGCTTGTAGATCTCTGCCTCCTCCTCCTTCTTCTGCAATTGTTTACGATACTCATCTGCAAGCCTTCTTGCCTCTATCAATTGTTTATTTAACAGAGCAATGTCCATTACTTGATCTTCAGGTGTTTCTGTGGACGTTTCCTCTTCAATTTCCTCAATCTCGTCATCCAGTTTCAGGAGAATTGGATTTTTTTCCTTTGCCGGACTCTCTGGCATTTTCCTCTGGAATAAAACCAATTGTTTATAAATATTAGTCTCACAAATGGTCAAATTAATTTGTTGGTAATTTTTTCAATGATGATTTGTCAATTGAATTATCATTTTTCAGTCTGGGATTTTGTTAATCTGAAATTTTTTATATTTTTACCTGAACTTTTGGGGCTAGTGGGGCTTTGGTGGTCATTACGTTGGACGAATTGTTGGGGTTATTGGGGATTTGAGTAAGGAAGAGTTTTCCTGCTTTGTCTGGGGTATTTCTCTTGAGAATGTTTGGTCCTTTTGGGGTGAGGGCAGGCTGGGTCTTGTTGAGGATCTGATCGGCCCGGATGGCAATGACTTTCCTTCGAGCCTTGTAGGTTGTTCCACCGATCTGGACGTCCTGGAGTTTTTTCCCTGACATCGATGGATTTCTCGTTAAATTTAGGGCCAACTTGCCAGCTTCTGAACCATGGAAACATTGGAATTGTCATTCAGTCATTGGGTTTTGGGGTGACAGTTGGTTGGGGCTGTTGATAAAAATTCGATTAAGTGGAATTTTTTGTTTACCTGTCAGCACAACCGTTCTGCCACTCTCCATCGCATTCTCGACGATACTGGCGTCGTTGTCAACTGGAATCATCGTTATCCCGTGGGCCTCCAGCAGCCGCAGTGGCTGCTCAAGGCCACTGAGACCTCCCAACTCTTTGCGCTTCTTAAATGTACTGTTTTCAATGCTACTTATTCTAGCCGCTAACTCTGCCTCTTTCTCTTGCTCGTCGTCACTCGAGGGGGATACGTGAATCGGTTGGAAGAGAATTTTCGGTTTTTTCATTGGCGGGCCTGAGGTCAAAATTGAAAACTGATTTTTTTGGAGCAAAAAACGATAAAAAAGGGGGTTTTTGTGATTGAAATTTTGAAATATTTTCATAACGAGTGGTTTTACAGAAAAATATAAAAAATCACTTTCTCTTCGAAATTGAATTCTTCAGAAAAAACATTTTATGACACTTTTCTCTAAGTCCACTCGTTCCCGAGGTAGATCCTCAAATCTATCAATACAATTATCTCAAAAGGTGAAAATGGCTATTTTAATTCGGTTAATTGATTAATTTATTAATTTATTAACCTTGTTGGATTTTTCTCTTCTGTTGTAGCTGCTGCTGTATCTCAAGCTGCTGCTGCTGCTGCTCCTGCTTCCGCTCCGCCTCCTGCATCTGCATCAAACTGTGAGTAGCCTCTTCAATTTCTGCTGTGTTAGCCTGCCTCTGTTTTTCCTCACGCAAACTCAGGACATCTCGCTCCTGCTGCAATATATCCACTAGGTCCAGTCTGTCGTGCTCAAGGGCCAGACTGATAGGGGTCTTGTCGAATTTACTTATGGCATTTGCGTCTGCTCCGTTGTCCAGGAGTACGTGCATCACCTCCTCGTGCTCTCTCTCCACTGCCCAGTGGAGGGGGGTCATTCTCAACTGAAATTATTTAAAAAAATAAGTTGACAATCAATTAAACAATATCCCTTGACATTAACAATCGAAACTCCCTCAAATTCTCGCAAAAAAATTGAAATTTTTTAGTGACAATCGACAACTATCAACTTTGCAAATTAATTTTCGATTGTTTCTCAATTGTATCTCATTAAAAAGTGGATTTAATTAGAAATGTCAAAAGAGGTTTTTTCAAGAGAATTTTCTCCTGCGTAAACCCAATTTTATGACTTTTTTTTTTTAAATCCATTTGTTTACAAGATTTTGGCGGTTTTATGGCGTGTCGAATAATTTTTTTTTAATTTGGGGAGAAGAAAATTTTTTAAAAAGATATTTTTACTGACAAAGGCCAAATTATTTTTCACTTGGTGAATTTGAATTGTTTATCTGGTTTGTTATTTGAATGTTGAGATAATATTACCATATCTCTGCTGTCTACGTCGGCCCCATAATTCAGTAATAGGACCGCCATTTCGTGGTGGCCCTCATAGGCCGCCATATGCAGGGGTGTCCTGTCCACCTTTGTCCTGGCATCTCTGGAGATGCCAGCGCGAAGAAGGACTTCAGCTGTGTCCACATGATTGCTCTGGGCTGCGAGATGTAGAGCACTAGTTCCCAACTGAAACCAAAAATCCCTTCAATTCTATTTTTTTTCCCCAAATAATGCCATTCTCTCGGCACCGAGTGGCCTTACGACAAAATGTCAGAAATAATTTTTTCTCGACACTTAAATCTCGAAGAAAACCTGTTAGATCACTTTTTCTCGTCAGACCCTTATTTTCCAAGATAATCTCGCTTGACTAACTGCGATGAGTGAGTTTTTTTCGTCTTTTTTCGTGAATTTTTTAAGGAAAAATTGAGATTTCAATGAATTGAACAATTGATTTTATGAATTTTTCATTGAAGAGATTGTTAATTACCCAATCAGTTGTGAAAGGTGCTCCTCTACACATGAGATCCCTGACAGTCTCAGTCTCTCCATGCTTGGCGCTAAGCAACAGCTGTTTTCCTAGTTCAACAATGGACAGGGCATCCTGTGAACGCGATCGTTGTGAATCATCACGAAATAGGAATTCCACCTACGTCAGACGTATCTCGTAATGTTAGTGTCATCTCTCGTGTTAATCCATCATCCCCAGTATCACAAATTGGGAGATGAGAAGAATAATTGAATGCATTGAAACCATGTGGACTAATGTTTTCATGAGAAATATTCATTGGGGAAGTTGGAGATCTAGAATTTCTGTCACCCAGTAAAAATTATCATTTGGGAATCAGAAGGTCCAGCTGGGGCTGTCGAGAGACGTATTTTCAGAGCTCAATATCTCGATTGAAAGTATTTATGTTAGTTTGAGCCTCTCGAAAGCCCTAGGAATTCTTTTGGAAAGGATTTTTGGGCCTTTTCCACTCGATTATCAATCTCTAATAGTCTAATATCAATTCCAACACATGAACATTTCCATTTGGTAATTGAAAAATTCAATTTTAACTCACTGGAATCAGATTGTCAGCAGTCAATCCCTCGATGTCATTGGATCCGAGTATCTCAGCCTGCATTTTCACTCAAATTGTTCAACTCCAGCAGCAAAAATGTCTGAAAAACAATCCAAATGGTCCGGATGAAAAATCCATTTGTCCAAAAGAATTAGCAACAAAATTATTCCCCCTAATTCCAATTTTTTAAAACACGGAAACAAAAATTAGAAATGATTGATAAGCCCAGATTAAAAATTATTAAATTACCAATGCCCACGAGACGAATTAAAATCCTTGGAATTTAACGAGAGCATGACCTCCAACAATTTTAATATCATACAATCCCTGAAAATGAATTATTTATTATTAAAAAAACCCAGACCTAAAAATGGGGGAAAAAACAACGAAACTAGTTCTCCGAAAAAAATTATTAAAAAAAAACATTATTTTTTACTTTTAGTTTGATTTTTGGAAGAAGTAAGGGTCCACTCACTGGCTGGACTTAACCCAACCCCAGGCGTAATCCCCACGTCTTAAATAAGCCCCTCCGAGCCCCCCCCTGGCGATGGTATTATCCCCATTATCAACAATGCCGTAACAACAAAGTCCATTATTTCGAAAAATTCAATTGCACAGGATGTTTTTATTTAGCCATCTCAACTGTTGGACAGAACTTCCTGTTCCTGTTCACTGAACGGAAGTACCTTGCCATAGGCTCGGCATATTCGGCCCCATTGACGCTATTTAAACATTATTTGATGATTTGAAAATTGTTATTTACTCACGTTAACGACATTATTCGTGACAATTTATTAATTAACCATTGCTTGGGCTCGTCAACTGATGATCAGTGAATGTCGATGGGTAATTTCGTGGGGCACTTGTGGCCTCGGCATTTAACGGAGGTACAGAGAGATTGCAAAATGGCGGACACTTCGCGCCATTAAGACGTGCTCGGTCACACGGAGATTGCGCGACTCATGCGTTTTTTGATATTAAAAAAAATTTTTTTTTTGCACTCGTGACGAGAATTTTCGGGGCTTTTTAGCGCACTGGGAATTTTATTTTGAGAACTACACGCGGGTTTAGACACCTCGGGGAACGTGATCGTGGGGCGGCTGGTGGCGACACACATCGGGAAATACCCCAGGCTCGGCCATCTCGGGTTGGGCTGGGTTGCCAGCGAGGCGGGATTTTTTGAATTTCTTTGGGGAATTTTCGGTGGCTTCCTAGTCTGGTTTTGGATGAAATGGATTTTTTTTTTTGGGATCAATTCGAAAAGTAAATTTTTCAAACAATTTTTATTAAGTATTTGGGAAATTGGGAAAATTTCATTCTTCCGAGAGTTGGAAATTTTTTTTAATTTTTTAGGGCTGGGAAATTATTTTGATTTTTCGGGAGGTGGGAAATTATTTAGAATTTTCCAAAGTTGGTACAATTGGAGAAGTGAATTTTCCGACATTCAGAAAATTAGGAAATTGCGATTTTCCCGAGTTGGAAAATTATTTAGATTTTTCCAAAGTTGGAAAACGATTTTCCCTAAGCAAGCTTAATCATGAATGCGATATAAAAAAAATTCCGAAATCCTAAAAAAATCTCTATTTCTCTCTCTCTCACCCCACATTTTCCTAAATATATTGTTTTACCATTAATCGCTAAAAACCTAATTAATCCCCCCAATTAATTTCTCGTCACGCACAGCTGAGCCCCTTCCAGTACCCCAGAATTGTTTAATTATCATTCATTTTTATAGCTTCACGAACTGTGTATGCAAAGAAAATGAAAGTTTATAGAGTTCGATTGGACCAATTTCCATTAATTTTTAATTACCCAGGGGATGTAATTTTCCCGATGATAGCATTGAATATTTATTGAGGAGGGAATGTTATTCCGATGGATCGAGTGCTCCTGGGTCTCATCGACGTCAAACAATGGAATTTTCATATCCCGATGAAATTCGCGATCCACTTCTCCTTCTATTAACAATTTTTTTTTCTGTCCATTCATTTCCAACAAAAATTGATATTACATATATTTTTTTTATCACAAAGTTCTGAGTGAGTTTCGTTTTCACATGAAAGTTCTGAGTGGTCTCCTCGGCATCCATCCCCCGTCCAACGGAAAATCGTATTTCTGACCTAGTTCCTTATTTAATTTTTTTTTTCACCCCTCCCCCGCCCCTCTCCCTTCCACCCCCACCACCAGTCACCGGTGGAATAAACTCACGTGGTCGGGTTGAACGATGTGAGAGTATATGAAATCTTCTGGAGAGGAGGGAGGGGGGTCTCCATATCTCGGGAATGCCGACGTCGCGTTAACCATTTCTTATGTCGTAATCTCGAGGAGCTTTACTTGAGGTCGCACATCGTCTCCTTGCATTGGAATACATCAAACTTTTAGGGATATCCAAGTATTTCGGGCAATTTGTCCTCCGGGAAATCCTAGCCGAGTTTATAGGGAAAGACTGAGTGGATTTATGCACCACGCAATGGCAAATTCAATTTGGAATTTTTTTATTTTTGAAAATTGATTGTTGATCAAATTTTTACGTGAAAATATCGGAGATTGAATTTTATGGATGAGGGATTGAGGATTGGGACATTTGATAAATCAAATCAATTTTTTAAATTTCAGACGCGAGACAGTCGTTTCAAATTATTTTACTGTTATCTGGAGGAAAGATTGACAATCTTTTTACTTAGTCAAGCTTGACTCAAATTAAGCTCATGACTCAAATCAACAAAAGAACTTGCCGCGAAATGACTCAATTGAAGACATTGAGTCATATGTGTCACTTGATTAAAATCATCTTTACCTGATCCAAACTTGAATGGAGCTGTGAGCCTGAGGCGTCATTAGCTTGAGTCAAGTCGGGTGCTTGAGTCAAGTCGCGAGATTTAGTCAAATCACAAGCTTGAGTCAGATTGTACATCTGAGTCAATTCGCGAGTTTAAATCACGTCACAAGATTGAGTCAAGTCGCAAGCTTGATTCATATTATGCGCCTGAATCAAGTCGCGAGCTTAAACCGAGTCGCAAGCTTAAATTGTATTATGCGCCTGAGTCAAGTCGCGAGCTTAAATCACGTCGCAAGATTGAGTCAAGTCGGGCGCTTGAGTCAAGCTCTGTTAGAATCAAGTCGCGAGTTTGAGTCAAATCGCAAGCTAGAGTCAGGTTATACACCTGAATCAAGTCGCGAGCTTAAATCACGTCACAAGAATTAGTCAAGTCGCAAACTCGAATCATATTAAATGCCTGAGTCAAGTCGCGAGCTTAAATCACGTCACAAGAGTGAGTCAAGTCGCAAGCTTGAGTCATATTAAGCGCCTGAGTCAAGTCGCGAGCTTGACTCGAGTCGCCAGATTGTATCAGATAAGTTTGTGTCAAGTGTCGAGCTTGATTCGCGTCACGAGCTTGAGTCAAGCCGTCAGCCTGACTCAAGTCATACTTGACTCCCTCTCATATTCTCCCAATCATTTGAATTTCATTTTTTCCCTTTGACTGGCTTCTTCTTCTTCTTCTCGTCCGGTCGATAGGGTCCAAGTTTCCTCCTGACCATGACCCCCCTCCACCAGGCCTGTATCCAAATTGCCGAGTGTTTCTTGTGCTCCTCAAATTCCCTCAGCACCCTCGCAGTCTCCTTCTCCGCGAGATACTGGTCAATAAATTCCTGTCTCTCGCGAAACTGACAGGAAAAAGAGGGGGGATAAAAAAAATCAGCAAAACTGTAGGTGAAGAGTATTATAGGAATTTCCGAGAGGGAAAACTCAATTATGTGAGAACTGTCAGAAAAGATAACAACGAAAAGATACAAAACTACAGAACATGGTTTCTCGTGATCGTCGAGTGGAAATCCTTTGATTACCCACTAATTCTCCTTTTCATTCTCCCGAGACGGTTATTTCATCTCGCGGAGAATCTCCAGTCAATTTAATTAAGCATTAATTTTCATGAGATAAAGGGAAAATGCGGGAGCCTGGGAAATCTTTGTCTGGATGTCTAATATTTTCACTCTGACAGGAATAATAATAATAGTTGAGTCATTTTGTTTGTTCAGTGGTGACTAAAAATTATAAAAAGTAGGAAAAATAAATTATTTGTTATGACAATGGATTGTTAACTAATTGGTATGATAATTTTTGAGATAAAAAGTTGAGTCAATTTGACTTGGTCCACTTGAGTAGAGAAATAATTTTTTTTTTCCTGGGACAATCGAATTGCCTCGGCTCCCTCGCTCCTCATTATCTTATAAATCCTAGGTCAATAAAATTCAACGTATGGATTTGAATACCCGAGCGGCATTCGAATGCCTCCGATGTCTGTAATCGATTTTCCGTGTGTGGAGGATATTCCAGTGACAGGGGAGAAAGTCCTTCCCAGTTGACTCGGTTATTTGAGGTGGAAAACGGCCGAGTGGTTTTGTTAACGTCAAAAACACAACCACCAAGCGCACAAACCCAACCCACCTTGGCTTCGACTTCCTGAAGAGTGCAGCGTCTACTCTCGATGTCTTCTCGCAGTTGATTATTTCTCTCGTTGTACATTAGCATTTCATGGTTATACCTTTTATCCCAGCTTTCCGTGGCTTTTAGGTTGAACTTTGTGGAAATGAGACAGAAAGTCATTTTGTGATTAAGGCTCACCGCCAGCCGAATGTTATTTAGAGTGTTTTTTTTTTGAGAATTTTTTTATCGTCAAATGCCTCCGAAAATCGATTCTTTCCTTATATATCTCGAAACTACTAATGACGTCAAATCTCGAAGTTGCGAGATTCGATTAATCGATTATTTGATTTTTATCGATTATGTAAGAATCATTGAATATCTCGAATGAATACTCGATGAACCCTCGAAAATGAATCGATTTTTTAAAATCGATTCTTTCCTTATATATCTCGAAACTATGCATGACATCAAATCTCGAAGTTGCGAGATTCAATCAATCGATTATTCTATTTTTTTCGATTATATAAGAGAGAAACTATTGAATATCTCGAATGAATACTCGAACGCGCACTCGATGAGCTCTCGAAAGAGAATCGATTTGCTTAAAATCTGTTCCTTCCTTACATACCTCGAAACTACTCATGACATCAGATATCGAAGTTGCGAGATCCAGTTAATCGATTATTTTATTTTGATCGATTATATAAGGGAGAAATTGAATATCTCCAATGAGCACTCGACGAGTTCTCGAAAGAGAATCGATTTTCTGATATTCGATTCATCAAATCTCGAAATTGCGATATCTAAATAATCGATTATTGCCTTTTTATCGATTATATAAGGAAGAACCATAAGCCGATCTTTTATCGAGAATATTTTGGAATTCACTGGGAGGAGAAAAATTTTGTTAGAACCTTTTTTGTAGAAAAAATTGAGGGCTACAAAAAATATTTTTCCGAAAAATCCGCTATCTACGAATGATTCGAGTCAATCAACTCATCAATTAATGTTATCACCAGTGATTTGTTGAGTCGACAAATATTTTTACTCCAATCGTGAAAAAGGATTTTGGATTTGTCCAATGGACACTGGGGGCTAATTTATTGATCATCAGACAGCTGGTAGACTCACTTCGATGTTTTGCTTGAGAAATGCATCGATTTCACGGGCAACTCTACACTCGTTTTTCTTGAGGATTAAGATATCTTCTAGAGAAGTTCTTAGGTGCTTCAGTCTGATGTTACAGCGCTCGGTATTCTCTTCACATTGGGCCGCTTCCCAGGCACTCGTGTATCCCGTTTCACGGTCTATTTTCAATTCAATTTCCTTTTTTTCCTCCTGAAAGGATTTATGGAGGATGAAAATTGACGGTAATTCATTTCTGGACAGTCGAATTATACGATTTCGATTTTTTTTTTGCCAATTCAATTTTTTAAAGATTCCAAAAATTCTCGGCTCCTCAAAAATTAATTTATAAAAAATCCAAAGTCACTCTCAAATAATTAATAAACTCGCGAGCTACTGCAAGTCAAAGTTTATGATAATTTCATGAAGCCATTGTTTTTATAAATAATTTTTGGGGTTTTGGAAATATTTTAAATAATAATTGATAAACAAAAAAAAATAATGCAATTGAATTGAGATCTCTAACTTCAATAGTTATCGGAAAATCCTAAAAATAGCGGTCACGAATTGAAAAAACATTCTATAATTATTTATATTAATAATAATTTTTGTTAACCTTCAGTTTGTTAAGTTCCCGACAGAGACTCGTTATCTCTTGCTCGTTATCGATTATTTCTTGGGCGAGTTTTTCCTTCAGGTCGTGGACAGTTTTTTGCGCCTCCATGTCGTTCAAGATAATATTGTTCTCCTCAACTTCTTTTTCGGCTGTCTGGTTGATTAGGTTGATCAAGCCGGAGTAACTGCCCTTCTCTCGCATTTCAGTTTTTATGTCGTCCAATAGTTGTCGGACGTACGAACTGGGAAAATTAAATTTTTTTTTCGGCCTTGTGAGTAATGAAATGGATTAAGTGGGAATAATCAAGTGGAATGGTCATCCAAATTTTATTGCTCACCTGTCTCGCTCCAGTTTGCAGAGTATCTCCTGATGATCTGAATTTTTTTGTATTTTTTGGGGGTTATTTTCAGCATTTCTGAACATAAGAAAATTATTTGTGGCAAAATAGCGGCAAATATTGACAACTATTGGTCGAAATTCGTCAACTATTAGTACATCATTGAATTTTTATTAATTAATAAAAAATCATCTGCAACAATTTTTTATTCTCAACTATTCAATTGTATGAAATAGTAAATAAATTGAGCCAATAGTTATCGAAACTTGAGAACTATGTGTCGAATATTAACGGACAATTCTTTAAATTTCCAAAGTCATTGGCGAATTTCGTCAACTATTCGTTAGAATTTCGACAACTATTTGTCAATTACTAACCAATAGTTAATCTACTTCCCCGAATAGTTGTCGAAATTCAATAATTTTTTTGTTCGCGTCAAAGGAATGATTTAATACCACCACAGATCATAATCTGAAAATTATATCTCCGTTATAATTGGACAAATTATTAATTACCTGGGTTTATTACCATCTCCGGGACAATGCCAATTAATCAGTGTATGATGATAAATTGCCAGTGCATCAACGCAAGTCTCCAGCGCTGACAAAAACCACTTACGGGCCGGAGTACACAGTCTGGTATTATCAAAACTTTTGATTATGGTACACTGATTGTTCTGCCAGTTTACCCAGTGGTAATTGGACTTCTCCATTGCCAGGTTTATTTAATTTTTTGTCCCTCTATCAGACTAACATAACTCCTTCAACATTTCCATCCGGCAAACGTAATTTTTTTTTTCGCCCTTTTATCTTGACGGAGGGGGCTACTGGCGCTTGATCAATTGTTGCCTAGTGACACTATAAAATTATGCGTCGGGAGTACGTCTCGATCGTGTGATGATTGAACATTAATTAATTGAGTTAAATCAATTGTTGAAAGTGGAAAAGTGAGGAAAATTTTGAAAATCTGAGGACTCGAAGCCAGTTGGACCAAATTAATTCATTACATATGAGCGTAATTATCTTTAATTAATTGGAAAACTTTTGTTAAAGCTCTGCATTTTTAGTTGAGGGTTTTGGGAAGGTCAAATTAATTTTTTTCAAGATAATTAAATTGAGGGTTTAAAGAGACCCAAAGTAATTTTTTTTGAGGTTTTGGATAGGCTCAAATGATTTTTTTTACGATCATTAAATTGAAGCTTTGCAGAGGCTCTAAATTCTATTTCATTGAATCAAATTGAATTTTTTAATGACAATTAAATTGAGGTTTAGGGGAGGCTCAAATTAAATTTTTGGATGATAATTAAATTTCTGTTTCGGGGAGGCTCAAATTAAATTTTTTGTGACAATTAAATTGTGGGTTTAAAGGGTTAAATTAATTTTTTTTTTAATAATTGAATCGAAGCTTTGCAGAGACTCTACATTGAATTTCATTGAATAAAAATTAAATTTTTTAATGATAATTAAATTGAGATTAAGGAGATGCTCAAATTAATTTTTTTATGATAATTAAATTGAGGGCTTGGAGAGGCGCAAATTAATTTTTTTTTTATTATTTTTCCCATCCAAATCTTGACCAATAGGATTCCACCATTCGACGTTATTTTGTATAGCCAACACGGTATTTCAGCGGAAATTCTTGGAAATTTCACTGGAAATTTTTCATGTTGCCTAT
>JAPYZM010002369.1:0-14663 GCA_030522845.1 Psyttalia concolor
CCCGCAGTTGTAGAGGGCGAGCGTATAGCTCGACCAATGCATAAAAGTTAGACTTTCTGCTTCAAAATCGCAGCAGAAAGTACGTACTTTCGACCGAGGTATGAAGAAAATGTTTTTTTCGTAGCGTATTTTCCAAGAATATTGATAATGATAATATACTTTCCATATAAATGTTATCCAAGTTTTTATTTCAAAGACCTATTGGATATAGTAGCTCTACAAAAAAACACCACTGCTTGGCGATCCTTTTCTTGGCTAATTTTTGCTCTGACATTGGAGCACCAGTGCTCGATAAAAAATAAAATTGGCCGGATATTGTCCCAATATTGAAACACCAATGCTTGGTGATTCTTCCCTAAGCCAATTGTTAGCACAATTCCGAAATGCTAATGCTCGGTGCATATACCATTGGCCAAGTATTGGCCTGGAATTGGAAAATCAATCGTACGCAGTCCTACTCTTGGCCAATTGTTAACCTAGGATTGATGCGTCAATGATTAATAATGTTACCATTCACTGCCGATTGGCCCGATATTGAAGTTCCAATGCTCGGGGATCCTTCCCTAGGCCAATTGTTGGGTAAGTTTTTGAACTGCCAATGATTGGCGTGTAGACAATTGGCCAGGTGTTGGCCAAACATTGAATTGCCAATCGTTGGCGCTCTTACTCTTGGCCAATTATTGCCCTATCATTGCAGCACCAATCTTTGGCGATTTTACAGTTGGTCAAATGTTGGCCTAGAGAATTGGCGTTCAATGTATAGATGTCAATGACTTGGGCCATTTTTTGGCCATCGTTGGGCGTTATAATAGTGTGTATGCCAGATATCAACCAAGCAATGGTCCAATGCTTGTGGATTGGCAAACCCTACATGGGATCGTCATAGTATTCCACCCTATGGTTATGATAGCTTTAATTATTGCATTCACCGCTCTATATTATGCCAAAAGTTCAACACCTATGATTATTATTCTGAAGTGAACTTGATTCAAAGAAATTAATGAAATACGTCTGAGATACTTGGAATTTGGTTGATCATTTTGTGCTATCCATTTTGTGTAAGAAATCAACGCAAGGCCCGAAGGTGGGCTGTCTCCGTTGGACCTCTTATTTCTCTCTGATGTGTATATCCACGGGGCAGTGAACTATGCATGAGACATGGCCCTTTACTCCTCGTTGCTTTCCGCGTTTCATCTCTCTACTCTATTTCCTCGCATCCGCCTACGGGGCACGCGCAACATGCCTAGAACCCACACTATGAATTGCGAAAGGGGCACAGGAGATGGAGAGAAAGAGAGAGAGCCCTAAGTTCAACAACTTCACAATAGTCGACTTTTCAGCTCACACTAACGCTTCAGCCTTATATGTTCATACTTCTTCCTCACTACCCTCCAAATAAACTTTACTTGTGTAACTTTAAAATTGATGATCGCTATCGTACACAAGAATATATCCGGAGTGGTAACAGAGTGGAGTCTGTGGGCTTTATATTGACGCCAATATACAGTTACCTCGTGTGCGAAAAATTCCTCAAATATTAGAGAAATCTTTCACTTGTAAGATCAAAACTATTTGAACTACGTTCAAACGAATAAAACAACATTTCACCGAAACCACAAAATTGGGCATCAGAATGCCGACAGATGAAATAATTTCAAACTTGAAATATCTTCCTATAGCCAACTAGTTCAATTACTCATCCCTCTAAATTATTTCATATCCCACTAATGAAAACATGAACTTCATTATTCCTGTAGCTATATTTTCCAACAGTCCTAAAATAACCACCTGATAGTTTTATGTGCACTGAGGTAATTTCGAAACCCAACATTAACTTCCATTATCATAATCATTAAAATTGATTACACGATAGACAATCTTCTCAGCTTCACACTCAATTGGCAACTCCCTCGTCATAAATTTTGAGAAAGGTTCACCCCAAACTTCTCAGGTGTCCATGATTCGGTTATAACGGGATATTAAGCTTAACGAAGGACGTCTTGCTCAGTACAGAGTCGACTACCCCATGATAACCAAGGGTCCTCTGCTCTGAGCCCGTGTACATACATCTCGTCGACGTACACAGACAGCGTTGAATTTGCCCATTAGACGCAACACATGGATACGTCGAATGAGGAGGTCTATATTAGACCGGATGGAGGATAAGGGGACGGGAAGTTCGGAGTGTTAGTGAACAGAACTGCATACGGCAACCTGCCAGTATTGACAAACATCTTCATTAGCTTCTACTCCCCTGTGTGCTGACTACAAACGTCGTCTCAATCTCTACCTCCTTGCGCCATGTATGTTGCCGCATTGGCCTTCTCACCTGGATTTCTCTCTGCCATGTGGACATACCGGATGATTTAACTGTGGAATCGGCGCTTGATCCACGTTGAGCTGGCACGTTTACACGATATCGTGGCAGTGTGTCAAACTGGACACACGGGGCAAGTTTCAGACCATAGTATTAGGACTTGAATGACAAGCTGCATGACATCAATTTAGGAGATTACATTGCTCTCTACAGCATTAAATCCTTCCCAAATGAAGTCACTGAAAAACTGCACTGAGCGAGAAAATATTCTCCCGTGATAAAACTCAGCCAAATGTATAATTTCTTTGACAGCAATCGACAAGGATAAGAATTCTAGGAAACGTTTAAGGGTTCAACATTAAAATTACGTGACGAGTGCGGACGGAATGGTTCTATTGTTCCATATATTGTAATCGGCTTCATTTCATTATTTACTAATTATGATTGGATAGAATTCTCGGAAGCGTAAAAATACGAATTTTTTGTGACATGTCTTTATGTTAATACCTCCACTGCATTTACGGGTGTCAGTTTTTAGAAATTTCCATAATTCAGTGCCCAAAGTGATATTAAACTGTCTGAGAAGCCACAACCTGATCTATTCTATTTGGATATTCTTCAGCTGTGAATGAATTCAAAATAATTGATGACCCACACTCCATGCACTATTTTATTACCATCTCCAAGGACCCTTTTATAGAAAACTTTTAATCCACTAATGGACTATCTTATTTTTTCAGCTAAGAAATCATCTCCCTAATCATAGCTGTCCTTTTTTTCAGCACTCCGTCGAACTGGTGTGAATAAATCCCCCCATTTCCAAAGAATGTCTTTGAAAAATAAAACGATATCACGTTCATCGACCAATTGCACACGGTGCCTGAATCAATTATTCAGATATCGAACGTCAAGTCTTAATATAAATAACTGTAATGTATCTTCAAAGAAAATCGTTCAGTGAATACATTTTAAGACAACATTGAGAGAAACGAATGCCGTTTGTCTACCACAGCATCAAAAAAGAAAGCTGAGAAAATATAAACACAGTAGCGTGAGTGGTGTCGCTCAAACGAATCGGGTCAACTAGTTTCCACTAATTTCCTCTGGGTGCTGAATGCGATTGAACTCCCGGGTGGATCGTAAAAAATATAGAACAATTGTGTAAATGGATGGGAGTATAAGTTGTAACGTTATTGAGTGCTACAAAATGAAGGGGAAACGAATGATTGTGCATCGAGTGGCCTCATTGTCTTGCTAAGTATTGGAAAACAAAAGAATACAATCACCCTGTAGCACAGAGTTAAATGGAGGGGAGAGTAATGAGAGTCCGCGGAAACACGAATCCTGGATGCTGGTACAAAGAGGTAATGGTCATAATCATGTTACCTTGTACCATTCAGCGAAACTAAACTAAAAGCGATTCGTATACGTCCCCTCGCGTGTGTATGCTATTGTTTGCAAATATTGTTTGAATTCAATTGTGTACTCACTTCGCTCAATAATGGAGTTAATATGCTTTTATCTCTCTAGTTATAATTGAAGAGTTAATGCACCTCACGCTTCGTGAATTTCATAATTTCTCAGATCTTCTCTATTCGATTAATGTTCATGATGTTCACATATTCAAGTATCAGATCATCTTATTCATCCGTCTGCTTATCCAATAGCGCATCAACGATCTCAAAACAATTTAGCAACTGACTGCACACGTACGGAACATTCGGGTGGTAAGGGGAGTGAGTAAAAACCATTTATATTGTTGGCACCCTCCGTCGGTGATAAAGCAGTAGGTAAGTTTGTGGCTAGAGGGGAGGAAAAAAAATTACTCGACTGAGATTGCCAAGATGGAAGCGTTGGGCTGATGCATTATATTGCTCACATACCAGTCGTGTAACGAATCGTTAATTTTAGTTTCTCCACTGCCCATAACACTCTACCGTACACTTCACTATACTGCTGGATTATAGTAAGAAAGTAGGAGTAGTGAGAAGTTTGATGATTTCTCGTATCGTGGTCAATATCATGCCGTAGTTTATGTCGTATTATTACTGAGAAATAGAATCATTTTCAATGCTATTACCCACAGTGTGCCGCTCAATGCCCGTTTAACAGATAGACACAATGGCAATGTTTGCGCCATATGGATATGCATTGGTTAGGTGAGTAGATTAGGTTGATGAGTGGTTGGGTAGGGCTGGAAAGCCACGATATGGTTGCTAGATTGATAATGTAAGGGGGGTTATGTTGGATCGAATGGCTAGAAGATAAATATGAGCTCAACGTTATATGACATGGGTCTGAGAACCAACGCCTCGCCATTAACCATAATTGGTTTGTAACCAAGCCCCAATGAAAATGAGGAATAAGCTTCCGGGTAAATGGAAATTGGAAATTCAAATGAACTTATTGAAGCCCTCTTTCATATCTGAAGGATTCCTACTATTGTATTAATATTCATATTAGATGGCGACCGGAAGGTTTGAGGAAAATGGATGGGAGGTAGTTGGAGTTGGCAACGATCAACTGATGTGACAGGGAATAAACGCCAATGTGAATTCACAGAAACGGAAATGTCACACATCGTCGCATGGCTTGCTCTGTCTGTCCTGTCGCTTACCACCGCATTTTTCTCCCCCTTGTACTAGACTCACCCCGCACTCCATACATACATTTTTTTTATTCCCCTGCCTCGACCAGCGACGTCGCGATACGAATCGATGGAATTGATTGATGTCCGGAGGACGGGGCGAGGGGGGGATTATGTACTTTTTACGTTCACTGAGCATGGCGCCATGATATCGGAATTTCAAGATCTCCGAAGGGCCATCGCTTTAACGTGAATTGAATCCATCTATCAACCCGAGTCGACATGATTGGTGCTTAGGGCAGGTTTGTAGCCCAGGCTTAGAACAAGATAGCTTGATTGAATAGCGCTTGATGTATGAGACGGCGTTGGGCCGGGACTGGAAATTAAAAAAAAAACAGTTGCAAAAAACTTACAAAACTGTGTACGAGTTATGAAGAGACGTTGAAATGAATTACTGGATAAATAAGAGCATTTTCTGTGAATGAAAATCCAGATATAGTGTTGTAAATGGATCGAAAAAGCAGAGACAGTATTGAGAATTAATTGGTTTTGAACGGCCGCGGGCCAATCAAACATTGCCGACGGGTTCAGATATTGAATTGATGATATCCATCGAATCAATTCCCGCGGGTCCTCCCATTTGAGATACCCCAAAGGAATAGGAAGAATCTGGAACAAAGAACTCAGCGTCATTTGTAAAAACGTAATAAGCCGAATCTTCAAACTTTACAAGCACCACCTTGGCTATTCCACTGGGTGCCTTCTGTTTTCCAAGAGTTTCGAGTTTCAAACATATGGCCCACGCTCATTATTCCCTTGTAGCACCCAGGGAATTCCCTGTCGTTGGCCCTTTCCACCCCCACTGCTCTTTCCTCACCCCCCCCCCCACCCCCCTCCTTTTGAACCCACCCTTCTATCCTTCTGGCCTGTCACCTCTTTGCTGAACGTGAACCTGGTACATACGTCATTGTCCGACCGGGTGTTCTGCGGTGGTAATTGTCATTTGATCTCGACTAACCTCCATCGTAGTTCAGCTTGTGCCTACGTCGCTTCTCATCCTCCTACTGTGGCATCCATCATTTACAGACAATTGCCTTAACTTGCCTTGCAGGATGCGTCGCGACGATGAACCCTAGTGAGACGTCCGTCAGCGATGTATTCGAGCGATATGTAATCCACCCAACGTGACGCAGATGCAAGACGGATATGTGGCGAAGGGAGATCTTGCAAAATTACCAATGGACTGGGTAAATCATGTGGGATTAAGTGCACCTCAGACGATTATACGGATAATCGTAGATCGATAATGTCCGGCAGTGGAGATCAGACTAAAGTCGAGATTCGGGTACTGGATGGGGATGGGAATTACGGTAGAATTAATTGTATTTTATCTATTTTCGACTCAATTTAGTGAGTCCTAATTAGTGAGACAAACCTCCCTCAGAAGCAATCATCAACTGTTTCTCGAATAATTGATTCATGGTGAACTCGATGATTGGCAATATTTTTAGCTTCCCAAATCGATTATTGTTTGTAGTTGTTTGTTCTGACCTATAATGGGAGGAAGTAATTGTATCCTACACGGGAATGGCGGGACAAAACGTGTCCGGTAAATTATTAAATACAGAAACATCTTGCATCCATTGTTAATGATTATGTCGCTATTTTTAACTGCATGTACATCACCTTGTACCTTGTAACGACCAATGAACTAGGTAGCCTAGGAGGCTATTGTCAAATCGGTCAGCCATAATGCGTAAACGACTCTCCATATGCAATTTATATCCAAATGCGCGAGGTGCAGGCAAGGGTTTATATGACTCAGAATAACCTCCCTGTTACACAGTAGTCATTCACCACATCTATGAGCCCTTAACATTTGTCCCATATACGCAGAGTACGAAATTCGGTGAGAATTTAAAAAATAAGCTAATGGTTACTATAACTTTTATGATTCTTCACTAATTCCGGGTTTCCATCTCGAAATTTGACAAATTTGCACATTTTAAACAAGGCAGGTATTTTGACATATTAAAGTAATTTTACTCATTGATTTCTTCTTTGAATTAACTTATTCAGTTGTAAAAATTATTTTCTTGTTCTGTTCGATAAAAAATCCTGACGCAACGCCAGTATATTTGAAGGTTGTTGATGACCTAAATACATGAAACATTCTTTTGAACATTTAAGCAACGATATATCCTCACACTTTCATGTGCGATATGGCGCGGTTGTGACATGACGATCAAACCGACCGCACTTCGTACCGACTTTGAATTCAAACCTCTTTGAAGAGGAGATGGTTCAGACAATACAATGTTACTTTCTCCATAAAAAAAATTGCCAGAATATCATACGACATCAAAAAACTATGAGACTTCAGTAATGTGCGGTTTTCTATTGATAAAATATTACAACTGACCAAAAAATTGATTGCTTAGATCATACATTTGTGAATACATTATCAATCAGCTTTTGCTGGGTCAGTAACAGGGATGTACTTTCGGACGAGAGTAATTTTATATCATGAGCTAAATCCGAAGATTATTGTCTCATGGTGTTGCGGATACTGCAGTTAAACAAGATTTCGATTGTACAAAATGAAGAAAATAATTATTGTTCAAATTCTAACGAGTCCGCCAAATGTTCATACAACGAGTAGATGAGGACGAAAACCTTCCATCGTAGATGGATAAGAAAACTCCTCATCGTAGAGGGGAAAGATGCACTTCCATCTTAGGAATTACAACAATGCGCAGCTGGTAGGCGTGACTAATCGTGGCACTTGGACATAGGTGGAGTAAAAAGTCAACAAAAAAAGGGGCGATATGCCCGAAAAGGAAAAACCCCCCACCTCTACCCAAATTCAGCTACTCAAAGGACACGTAGCCACCTGTCCTTGGTGATTAGGAAAATCAATAAAGATCTACATGGTTGGGCTGGGACCAAAAAAGAACCAAAAAAGGAAGGCGGAGAGACAGGTGGCCATGAACAAGTGGGCTCCTTTCCCCAACTGAGTTTCCCCACATGGAACCACAACCTCCATCTTGGACGTTACACTGAAATTTCGTGATGAGACCATTGTACAAAACCGCTGGTTTCACAGTAGAACTGTCATATTTATGGGCCCACAGGTTAGGAGATACTGAATAGTCAGTAGTTCTTAGAAATGACATTAAAAAGCGACCTAGTTTGGATGGAATGATTAGAATCAACCAGACGGATTACCTGGCGTCGGCCTTTTCCTATCTACTCTGGGGAAAATAACGACATATTTATGACTCTTTGTGATATCGAAAAGGCGACCTATTTCCAACTGAATGATGAGAACGGAAGCATGGGAGCTTATGGGAGACAAATCATATAAAAAAGGGTGATTTCGCTCTCTCATTCTTAGTTTCCGAAGTCAGTCTACAATGTTATCTTCAGTCATGGCTACCGAAGTCGCCCACAAGTACCACCGCGCATCGAGTCTCACTTCCCAGACTCGGTCAAGTCCTCAGTGTTATCACCCAGTGGTCTTCAGTTCTCGAGCTAGTCGCGAGCCTTCAGGAGCCATCAAGTTCAGACGGTCTAGAGGTCGTAGAGTCGATCAACCAGCCATCTGAAAGCCCAGTTCCTGAAGTTGCTCAGCACTCAGTTCCAATATTCAGCTTTCCTAGTGTCTAGTCTCAGTTCCCGAAGTCGCCCTAGAAGCGTCAACTCCAGTCGTGGTAACTAGTCTCTAGACTCAGTCTTCAATCATCAGCTTCAGTCGATCTAAAGGTTGCGGAGTCAACCAATCGGCCGTCGGAAAACCCAGAGTCAGTTTAGCCCAACAACACAGTCTGTAACCTCCAAATTCAGCCGGACTCCAAGTCGCGGAGTCGACCAGTCCTCCATCTTGAACTTCATCAGCCTAATCGACCAGTCGGGTCAAAACTAAACCTCATTCGCAGCACCTTCTCAGTTGGCTAGCTCACCAGCATCTTCAGAGTCAAATACCGTAGAAATATAGACCGTCGGCTCCAATCAAGTAAAGTGGCTCTCCCCCCCCCCTCGTGGTATAAGCGACTCCACCGAGCCCCTAGTTACGAAGGGTTTCGGGATCAACCAGCCTACTGCATTGGTTGACTATTCAACTGGTCGAATATCATCAACGACATCAATCAATCAACCACGTTAACTCCATGAACATCATTCATTTTCTATAAAATAAAAAGGGAATATAGAGTAATCCTTCTTATTCATTCTGGTCTGACTCCTACGTACGATTACCCATGGTACATCTTAGTCTTTGTCCCACAGAATCAGTTCCTAATCTCAAGAATTACTTCTCAAAACCATCTTGTCGGTCGCTACCCGGTTGTATAAGTTACGTTCTGGTCAACTGAAGGGGTCACCTTTTGTATACCATTCCGAGTCACCTTGTAACCCAGTGTCCGCAACAATGATATGCTATTTAGCGGTGAAGGTTGTAATTACAGAAGTGACATTTTTTAAGTGAACCTTCTTTTGGTTCGGTAGAGTAAGCCGAAAATACGGATTGGCCCATGTCACAAATTAGGGAACTGATTTGAGGGCGATGGATGCAGTCGGCGGCGACGAATGAGGGGCAATCACGTGCCTAAATTATTAATCCAATTATTAGAAGCAATAAAGAATTGTTAGAATGATTACTAATGGGATCAACTTCAATGCCAAAGCTGAAATGGAAAAGTCGATGACTAGTTTTCTGTTCATACATTATTGTTCTTTTTATTGCGCAATGACCAATACTCTTCGAAATAGTAATTTTGCACATCATTTTTCCCGTTCTATATAACAGTTCTTCAATATTGTCCTATCAAATTGATGAAATTGGCGGAACCATCAAATGACACATTGGCGCTATAAAAATTATTTTTAAACTTCAGTAAAATTTACTTGAAAAATTCACATTACATTAAAAACATAATATTTGGAAGAACTTTTAGAACGTTCACGTTGAAAAAAGTTTATAAGACAGACAAAACTTACAAAAATACTCACCAAAATACACTAATAAAGTGAACAATTGCACTTTTCATACATCAATACAGATATTGTTGTTAACACGGAAGCAATGTTTCCAAATGGATTCTGTTGGTTTATATTCCGGTTTTACTACTTGTTTTCTCCGTTATTCGTGGTATAGCACTGTTGGTTATTCTCATTGCAAAAAAAGGTCAAACAAATTTGATGTCTGGACTTCCTTCGGGTTAATTATTAATTTAATGGCCATTTTATTGAACTGTATTGTAGACGTTTGATGAGAGAAAGAAAATTCCGTGTTTTGGCTCGAAAATTCCAAATTGCAATTAAAAAATTAAAACCTCAAAATTTTGACTTGAAAATGATTTGATATTTAATGAATTTGATATTTAAAATTTAGATCCCCCACATACGACTAAGTCCCTTTCGTTCAAGAACACTTCCTCTCAATTAAAAAACACTCAATGAGAGGAACCGCCCGCTCTATCATTTCCTCTCTCCATTTCAAACCCCCTTTCATTGAAGCAACTCCTCTCCCAATTAATAAAAATCGAAATAGGAAACAAGTTGCATTTCAAATTGTGTTTCAATTTGAAACTTTTTTCTCTGTGTCGGACTGCAAGTGTTTTCTGCACTTGTCATCAATAAAATTGGTACTTGCTCCAAGTAACTAGGAACTTGGAGGCAATCACTAGTATCCAGTGCGTTCCGAACTTCGAACGACTGTCAAATATCCCTTCCGGTCAAAAGTAATTTAGTGAAAAGGATTTTTCCCACTAGCCGACAGCATCTTGCACTCCCAGCAAATAGTTTTTTAAAGTGTATATTAGAGTCATTTGCATTCCAAGCTCGTAAAGTTTCACTTCCACCGTCTGTAGTTACTAGGCATTTTTTTTTTAAAACCGAGTTGCCGGCATTATTTCTCAGATTTCGTTTTCTGATGTTGTGTTCTTCTGTATTGAAATAATTTCAGATATCAATAAACAGCTAATTTTCTGTTGCACTTTCCACGAGTTGATCAACTTCACTATGTGCTTTTATGTTACGCTGAAAGGGTATTTACGGAAATGCAGTATCTGCTTGAGAGCAAATTGTAGGAATGAAAAAAAAACCAATACTACGCCCTCTACCACTAAAAGGAGTCATCAGAGACCTGATGTACGGATTCTAAACTGTCCTGGATGTTAGTACTCAATGCAGTCACCTTGCAGAGCAAGCGGTTGTAAGGAAGGTTCTAAGATGCTTATGTATGGCAAAATATCAAGACGTTTACTACGTTATGTGAGAGTGTTTATACTAAACGAATGAGGACTCGAAGAATTGAGGAATTCGAGAAACTCAGCATGCATTCTTCCCTCCGCTACCAAAAGAATTGCAGGTGCGAGTGACCATCAATTAATAGAAATAGTTCATAAATCACTGGAAGAATGAGAATAAAAGATCAATATAATAGAACCATTAAATTTTAACAAGTGCTGCAAGGAATGAAAGTTTGAATCACATAACATAAGGATTCCAGTACTTGAATTAATAATTAAAAGCAAAAAACAAATATCTCGTGACCTCGTAGTCCCGATCATGATGAACTAGTTTCAAACACGACTCTCTTGTCCAGCAATTTTTTGAAATGACCGCCCCACCATTTCCTCGTATTTCTTGATTATCTCACGAAGTATAATTAGCAAGGATAGAGCAGATATTAGACGATTATGGGGATAATCTCTCAGCATTCATGTTCTCGGAAGCGGATTGATATCGAGATTCGAGGAATGGGTTGAAATGAGATTTACAGTAGATTAAGTGTTATTCTATAATTAACAGCTTAATTCTGAGATTTCTGATTGATGAACAAAGTTCTATTCGTGCTTACTACAGGCAGTGTTTTATGTCGTTGGTTAATGATCATAAGGTTCAAGTGGTTCTGGCTTCTCATTATTAGTGTGTAATTATGTAATATTTTGTTCCCATTCGTCTTACTCTGATATTCTAGTTCTCAAACATGGCATTAATGTAAGTATATTTTAGATTTTTTTCATATCTGCGGGCCTTTTTAAATATTCAATATGCAATAAGTATTAACATGTAAATGTATAATTTTCGCAGTACATTCATATGTGGTGAAAAAACTTGCACTGATATGAAATGCATTTCCTATTCGAAAAAATGTTTTGTAAAAAGGACATTTTGATTTTAATGTTGATCATTAGAAATTTACGATTGTAATCGTAAAACTGGCAAACCTGAAGAAGTTTTCTGACTGGAATTTTACAGGTGAAAATAAGTATTGATTTCCTCATTCACTGCAATCTTCTCCGCAATAATCAAAGTAGGATTTCAAGTATTTACAGATGCTTCCAAACACGAATACGTCTAGTAAATATTTTAAATGATTACCCCAATATTTTCCACGACTTGCCCATGGCGATGTTGCCTCTCTTGATTCTCATCAATATTAGATTCACTGTTAAATTTGGTTTCAAATTAATGCAGCAGTCGCAACTGTGTTTTTTTCAGAAGTTTGTTAGAAATGTGGATGCACTCAAATATTGAATAATTCAGTCAACTCATTTGTTTTCCTCCGGAAATCGTCAAAGTGGCTTTTCTTTTTCAAATTAATCATTTATGATCGACAAAAAACTTTTATTGTTATGTAAATGGCTCTTGAATATTATGTTTCCTTCAATTTTCATTCTAATTACATCTTTGACTTAAAAATTGTAGACGATGAGGAATTACAACCAGTAAATATTCCTACTGGAGTAATGAGTTCTATAATTTGGCATTTCGACAGTTCTCTACATGTTCACCATTCTGAATAATTTTTAGTACTCTAAAAATCTGAAAATTGAAACCGGATTAAATATATAAAGAATTAAGAAATTCGTGAATAAAAACCTCTGGATACAGTTTACATAGTTTAATCTCTATTGGAAATTTACCAAATTTAAATTTACAGAAGAATTTTGTGCCAATGTGAACAGTCGCTAAATAGTAGTCTGTCTCAAGTACGCTAATCAAGTCTGGCGCATATATGCTTGTAATTACTGCATCAAGCATCTATTTTGATAAAACCTACCTCACCTTGATATCAACGGCAGCAGCTTGTCGCATTATGCATATCTGAGAGCGAGAGATAGGGATTTGAGGTTGCAAGGTGCTTCACTATTTCGTGAACTGGGTCGCTGTGCTTGTGCAATGAGGAGTAATGGAGAAGTGAAGGTACGTGTGGATCGATTAAACAAATGTGCTCTGACCCTCTCAAAGTCTACTCTCAAGTTAATATCCTCCCTTCTTTCCAGACGTGTTTCAACCTAGGGCTGAGGTAAAGCGAAGGTGGAATTTTCGGTTCGTGCCACAAAATCTAAAGTCGACAGGCGCCTGGTAATGTCAGCACTGACATTTTCAACCTCCCCGGAGGTACGGGAATGGTTGTTGGTCGCGTTGGAGAGTAGACAGGAATGTTTCAAACGCTTTCGTGTGGACATTTTGAATTCTCCCATGGTTCTACCTCCCGGCAATGTGCCACAACAATAGTGGAATATAGAGAACTCGGAGCAAGATTGTCGAGTAGAGACGCTAATATTGATGAGTGTAAAGATAGCTGCAAATTAACTCGTTGTCAGTGGCTGAAGATGGGTGAGGAACGAGAACAACTGACATGAATAATCGGACGTCGAGACTGAAAATGAACGAATGGAGAGCGATACAATGTGATTACTGTGAAGTTGATAGGTGAATTGTGAGAATATTTAAGCATCTCGGGACAAGACTCACAGACAGCAATCATAATTTATCATCTTCCTGTCTGTGTCTACCCCCCCATAATCAAATATCTTATTGGACCGATTTATGGATATTCCTGAATTTCATGAATCGGTATTCAGGTAATCATCAGTCGGAGTTACAACCGAGGACCGTTATTACCGGGAAGGACCATATTTTCTTCAATTGTTGATTTTTTATTGCAGAGTCATACTTTACAAGTTTTTTTTTATGTACTCCGGAGACTTTACAAGATCTGAGGAATTGTATTGAATTGAGTACGGTCGAGAATGTACTCATTAAAAATTCTCCACTTGAGGAAATAATGCTTCATCTCACATTAATTGTCATAAAACAATTTTCTTTTATAGTCAAAATTAACTTCCTGACATAGTTTAATTCACCATAAATTCGATATAATATTTAGAACTTCTTATTGCGTCAGTCTTGTCCGACCTACCAAGCTGTAATACGCGCTCTTTTATAGCAAATTTTTCCATCTCTTCACCATAGTTGGCCTCCCGATGAGGACAAATATACGAAAAATATCTAATAAGCTCGAAATTATGAGTGCTTTCGAACTAAAGATCGGTAATTCCCGTCAATACTGGAGGAAGCCAAAGAACTTTCTTCTGCAGCTTAAAACCAGGTGTGTTACTGAATTTTCAATAGATTCAGAAATTCAATAACTCTCTTCTCCTTAGATGACCCAGAATGTCTGAGAATAGATTCCAATCCACGCCTGACATGCCCTATCCGGCTGAATGATTTACGCATCATCACATGATGGTTGTTATATTAGGTAATGTAATAGATCATCCTGAATATAGAGCAACCCACCGTACGAAAACGGTATTCATTTTTTTAAGTTGGAGACACAATTCCTAGAGTTCGTAGCATCTGTTCTATTGTACGATCAAACGAACTTACCTGTAAGTGAAGTTCGATCGTGATTATATGAAGAGCCTCGTCGAGAGATTTGAAAACTTGTAGTAGCCCGCCTGC
>JAPYZM010002370.1:0-14264 GCA_030522845.1 Psyttalia concolor
CCACCTCCACGTGGTTGGTCCCGGGTAACGCAAAGAGCGGTGATACGCGAGCGATTTTCGGGTACTTGAGATGCGCATAACTCCTGAACAAATCATTTCAAATCCCTAAGATTTCTAGAGGGTGCTTAGAATCACCCAAGGTAAGCTCCTCACCAAATTCCAGGAAAATCGAAGGTGGGGGGGGTCTTTCTAGACATTTACCATCTCAAGTTTAATGAAAGAGGATTGAAGAATTGTATGAAATTGAATTCAATTTTTATTTTAATAAATCCCATCTCTGTAGCACCATACAATAATAAGTCCGACAAGAGATTTAATCCATAGATCATTGTCATTGCAGTCTCTCATGAAGCAACAATAGCAAAAAACAAATTAAAAAGACGGCATCAGACACAATTCACTCGATTTCTCACTTATTTTCCTACAATTTCTGCATGAAAATACCACAGCTCATGGGTCACACTAAATTTTCAAGTGCACTATTTAGGCAATTTGTTGACATTTATGTAATTCAGGTCGACTTTTTATTTATTCCAATATTCTCAAATTATTGCTACTGAAATCCAAATGATGTGCCAAATTCAACCCCAACTAAAGACAAATCGTAATTTTTTTTTTTCACTTTTCCGGAAGGAAGTGAACCTTTCGTTCTGTTTTTTTTTCTTTTTTCTTTAGACATTCGTAAAAAAATATGGAGCAGTCGTTAATAAATTAGATCCTCCCAAAATTTTCCAATGAATCGGTAACAATTTTTCTCGCCATCTCCATCTGCTTCTCATATTTTATTCGTGAAAATTTTTATATCAATTTTTATTTTCTCTCAGATCTACTGTTTTTGTCACACGAGTCTATCTTATAACTTATAACTTTATCACAGAGTTACATACGGTACCATTTCCTTACGTCTATATGAATAATTCAAAGGAATTAAAATACTTGTCTGTTAAGGGCGGGGGGGAAAAAAAAACTGTAAATGAAGCGTGAAAATCTAGCAATTAAAGTACATTCGTGAACTCCTTTTTGTGATAACGTTTCAACGGAGAAAACCTTGAAATAAAAAGAATAAACAGAAACAAAAAAGTTAAATAATATTGATACTGTTCTACGTTAGAGGCAATTTTTTTTTTTATCAAAAGCGCTCACAATTTTGTCATTTTCATTTTTGATACACGGATAAATTACGACTATCATAAAATCACATTTTCCACCTTCTGGCTAACTTAAAAAACATCACCCCAAGATCATTTCTTATTCGCATGAAAATATCATTTTTCAAATATTCACATCCAATTGCAATGATTTTTTCATAATCATTAACAATAAAAAATGACTAGGACATTTATACAATGGACCCACTGAATTATTGTTAATTTGCCATGGTAGGATTTTTAAATTCCCAAAATTTAACCCCTAGAGATATTGAGTGACGACTATTTTCAGATCACCCAATTTTCAGTGGTGAATAACGTCCGAATGACCCGTATGAAAAAAAAATCGTTAAAAAACTCGTGCTTCCTGCAAGAAATTCCGTTAAATTTCCATTAGAATCTGTCCAAAAAAAATAATAATAATTCCCGTCCTCTGTACCAATTGCACAGAAAATTGGGCAAAAAAAAATTGAACTTTACAATTGCCTCAAAAGATAATCGATAAAAAAGTGAATGTTATATTCCTGCAGAAAATATTGCATTTGATTGACTTGGAAAATCAGAAAAAACAAAAATCTAATAATTCTCAACTGCCAAGTATTTTACCAGAATTTCTTGAAGAAAGCGTTACATTTTTCTACTTGAATATTTCGTACATGGACCGAAGGTGTCATCTATGAATTATAAATCTATGTCTACATGCAAAATGACATATACAGTATTTTACAATATCAGCTATTGTTCTTAACCCCTTCATAACTGTAAATTTTTAGCATAATTTAATTTTTAATCAATATAAATGGGCACATATTTATCGATGAAAAATGACAATTTCTCAATTTCGTAGATTATGATAGACATCGAGTTGACATGTTACTGAGGTCAACGTCACATGATGTTTTCCATCCTCTCCCTCTCCTCTCTCACCGATTACAAACATAATCTACTAAAACGTAACGAACATAAATATATTCTCGCAATTCTCAACGATAAAGCTATTCATACGCGCATGAATAGTCTCATTTTAGGCTTCGTCGTATAATCACTATATTTTTCTCACAATCAACCTTCCTCCATAAAATATAAATCTAGTGGTCTCTCTCTAGCGGCTGGGCTGTCCTATAATCAGATGTTGATTAATTTTCCCCAGATTATTCCAGAAAATATTGCTACACTCCGCAATTTTGTAAGCTCATTCGCTGGAAAAATCCGGATATCTCTAATTCAATTGAAAAAAAATCTCATTATTTACAAGAAAAAAATCATTCAAATTTTGATAATTTCCTGAATTATCACATTTGGAGAATCGAAAAGAAAAATTAAAATTTTAAGGACCGGGTGTAATAATTTGTCACCTCGAAATCGCCGACCCTGATTACACGTCAAATACTGATCAAATCATCAGTAGATCTAATTTCTGACCTGCAGAAATCATGCATGAAGGTCGAAAATGAGGTTTGCCCATGATTTAATGACTGTTTATCTTGCAACTAGTCACGGCGATTTCGAAGTTATCAACTGTTACACCCGGGCTTTAACTGATGCTCTCTTTTCCCACCTGGAAAGCAACAAATACAGCGAAAATTCCATTCGCTCGAGTTTCCAGATGACAGCCAGGCCGCGGGGGATCCCCACTCCCTACGGTTGTCATATCTGGGGAACAGTAATTAAATTTTTTTCTAACAATTCCATCGCTGATTTTTCCAGCTGATCCCTAGAGAGATTCCACTCCCAAAAGGTAATCGCCTGACTCCGATCGTTTGATCCATAATTTTCCACACAATGTACCTCAATATATATTTATCTCATTACATTAATACTCAGATCGGACTAAGACATGGCGTGCTCATTGCGATTGACAGGAATAATTTTTCAGTGGCCATAAAATATTAATCCTCAGTGATAATCGACATTCAGCGAATGCCGATGAAAATACTCATGACACAATTACAACTCCATCAAGCCTAGGCGAATGACAAATTATTCTCAGATAAATATATCGTTAGCTCTCAATGTTCGTAATTTATCGTGAACTTTCAGTGATGCAAGTCATTCAAGGCTTGAGCCCGAAGACTTAAGCTCGTCACTAATTCTTCCAGGATCTTCACAAGTGCTCTTCCACGTGAGTCTTCCTGACGATGTGCCTAGCAATCCCCAAGGTATGTTTCACACGTTCAAAACATACACCTCAGAGGGCTAGAAGACAATCGTCATCTTGCCAGGATCTCCAGTCGACATTCGCCTGTCCATTTTTCTACACATCCGGCTGGTCTACAGAGATTTCCCTCTTATATTTTTGGAATAACATCTCGTGAAGTATTTTCGTTATCAATTATTTTGTGGAATTTGATTTGATTTTTTCTCTCTCACTACAGGAATAGTCAGATCGAACTAAGACAATTGTCCGGTGGCCATGCAATAGTCATCTCCAGGGATACTCAATTGGCTAATTATTCTCCAGGTAATTAATCGTTGATTTATCAAATTTCTTTATTTATTGTGAGCCTTTTGCGGATGAAAAGGATTCGGATGTGGATCCGAATGTCTCAACTCGTCCCTAACATTTCTAGGATCTTCAGAGGTGCTCTTCAAGGCCAATGTCTTCATGACGAAGTGTGCATTGTCTAATAATCTCCAAAGTATGATTCACATATTAAAAATATGGCTGGGTCTACAGAGATTCCACTCTCATATTTTCAGAATAACATGTCTTCATATATTATCATTATCAATTAATTATTAAAATTGAATTTGACTTTTGTTGTCTCACTACAGTAATACTCAGATCGAACTAAGACAATTGTTCAGTGACGATGCAGTAGTCACTGCCAGGGATACTCAGACAAATGGCAAATTATTTTTCAGGCAATTTATCGTTGATTTGTCAAATTTTGTAATTTATCGTGAACTTTTGGGGACGAGAGCAATTCAGAGGCGAGTCCAACTGTTTCAACTCGTCCCTAATAATTCTAGGTTCTTCGTGGGTGCTCTTCAATGGCGATCTCTTCGTGAGGATGCGCATGCCAACCGATCTCAAATGTGTGTTTCACATGTTCAAAACATACACCTCAGACGTCTAGAAGACAGTCATTATCATGCGACAATTGCCAGTCTATTTTACGGCATTAACATCTGGAAATAACAGTACCGAATCCGAGAAATTCTTACCAGCCGACCGAAGGATCCGGACAAGATCGCGTTACCACGCACGAATTCCCCTCTGCCATCGAACTTCCTGGTGTCGAAGTTCGTCGTATATCAATTGGTTTTGAGCCGCATAAAGGTGGACGACCCAAAACCCCTTGACTATTTCACGAAAGATTGCGCTGATCCTCAGTTGTGTCGTCGTTCTTTCTCAAGGATCTCTTGAGTTTGTCAACGAGACGATTGTGAAATTTATTCAGTGAATTTGAACTCCCTGTTTTGGGTGGTGATGAGCCGGTGCTCTTGCTGGGACTCTGGAGAGAGCTCTGGGAAGCCCGCGACGATGTTCTTGAGAAGTGGCGGGACGACATTGGAACGGAACGGTGCGCAGGTGAGGTTAGAAAATCCGAGCCCGGCGAGGTGGACAACGAGGGCCCCTCGGATTTTGAACACTCCGATACCTGTGGATTCATAAAATATTTACACTTAGTGGCGATTGTCCGGGGGGGATTAACAGAGAACTGATCTTGCGAGGGTTCAATACAGTAGGAATTGTTATAAAGCGTTTCAGTTCCTCTGTTCCCTTTCCGGCAACAGGGACTTCCCCGCTCCTTTCTCGAGGTGAAGCGAACCGAGGCTAATTAACTGCCCAATGCCGAAGGACTAGAACAAACAAATTTCAACTGTACTATTGGTCAATTTTATCTGTCCTTGGAGATATTGTCCTTACAAAATTGTTGTAGGTTGGGGGGGGCAGTTACTGGATCTAAGGCCCCGGTTTATCCTCAACCGAACGTTATCTAAATTCTTTTTGTCTTCAATTCTTTTATCTACAAATCGTCTACTTGGAAATTCATTTTTTGCAATCAGTAGATCCCCATGAATAATAACTGTAGGGGGACTGGGGCAAAACGGACCTTAAAAAAGTGTCTGATTTTGTTTTTTGTTTTTTGTTCTTTTCTTTCAGACTCTGAACTTATTCCACATGCTTCAATTTTTGCTCTAGTCTTTTGATACTCTTCATTCTCTTCAATTGACGGATGTACTTTTTCAATTGACTGAACTCAATACATTTTGTTGATAATTATCTTTTTGTGTTTTTGGATTAATAGAAAATCACAACAAAAATCATTTTGTTTGACCCAATTTTAAGGTTCAATTATCGACTTTCAACGCATCATCAGTAATTGACAATTAAACTTGAAATGATTTAGCTGTTCTCAATATCTTGAAAATACAGGTTTGAGGAATGATTTGAGGTGATTCTATCTATCTATTGATTTATGATTGTTGGGGGAAGGTATGCATATTCACTAGACTTCGTAATTCTGCCTAATTGAAAAATTGAGACCTTAGGGGCTCAATTTTCATCCATCCAAGCACATATACGCATTTAAGGTCCGGTTGTAATAGTTCGTAACCTCGACATCCCCGTGACTAATTACAAGAATAATAATTATCAAATCATAAGCAAACCTAATTTCCAACGTCCGTGCATGATTTCTGCAAGTCGGCAATTATGTCTGCTCACGATTTGATCAGTATTTCACGTGCAATGAGTGACGGGGATTTCGAGGTGATAAATTATTACACCCGGCCATTACGACCCAGGTGTAATAGTTCGTAACCTCGACACCCCCGTGACTAATCACAAGAATAATAATTATCAAATCATAAGCAAACCTAATTTCCGACGTCCGCCCATGATTTCTACAAGTCGGCAATTATGTCTGCTCACGATTTGATCAGTATTTCACGTGCAATGAGTGACGGGGATTTCGGGGTGATGAATTATTACACCCGGCCCTTAATTCTGTATTTCTTTCATGATTTAAAAAAAATGAATTTAAAAATCAGGAGAATCCAAAAAATTTTACAGTGTCCATTTTGCCCTGAGTGTCCGTTTTGCCCCATCTTCCCTAGATTAAAAAAAAGAAAAGGAGACAATTGGGAAAATTTTCAGAGGGCTTTTGAGAAGTATAAATAATCGTTCAAGGATTTTTTCAAAAGAGAATTACAAAATCAATTGCATAATTACTAAGAGAACCTCTCAAAGAAAGTTATAAATTTTATATCGGTTAATACCGAAATTCTATTGCCTCATTTGGCTCCGAAAATAATCGAAGCGCAGTTTTCAACTATTGGAATCTACTGAACAAACAAGTCGGGGGCGATGCTGCAACCAATTCCCTTCATTTTTTTTTTTATTCTTATTTTACACTTCATTCATTTTCTCCTCTTTCCCCTCGGACTTCGAGTGCGCGTGCGCCGCCTCTGATTCATGACGATTACTTCATTATACATAGGATGAGGAAAAAAAATTCAAGTCCACGTACGTACAAGTATTTATCATTCTCGTTTTGTGACCGTTACGTAGATCACGTGTCTAATTCCCACTCCATGTTGACTTTCTATGTCATGATGAGCTGGCGCCGCACAGGCGACGAATGAAACCTTGTAAGAATCTTTTTTCGTTGTCTTAGGAGTTCAGGGGATGACGGAGAGGGAAATTCTGAGTCAAATGTTCTACGATTTTACTCCGGAGTTGATCTCGGCTTGCGACGAATTAAATAAATTACGGAGAGCTGAGATTTTTATTATCTCTCAATTTAATTAATGTCTTCATTTGGTACTAGTGAGACATTTGAGAAAGTTAAGGACATTTTGGAAAGAGTAATTTCTTTTGCAGCTATTGGAGGCGATTTTTTGGAAATGATGATCGACTATTTTACAACTGAAAGTCGAGAACTATCTATGAAAGATAATTTATCAATTTTTTATTAAATTTCTTAGGTCGTCGATTGAGTTAATTTAGAAATTTTGATTATTTTTTTCTCTCTCATCCCCTGAAATTTCCGAAAAATTTTGCGAGATAATGCACAGGTACAAACAAAATTTATAGAAATACCCAGTGAACTTGTTAAAAAATTCTATAGGATTTCAATTATTTTTTGTCCAAGTCTGTTGACAAAGACGTTTTATTTTTATATGTTTTCAGTGAGAAATTGTCTACTTAAAAAATCAATAGAAATTAATTTTTTGCGATATTTACAGCAGAAACTCCTCTTCTCAGTTAAAAAAATACTGAAAATTTCAATAAAAATCCAATAAAATTTCCGACTATATTCACCAGTTTTGTCTATAAAAGTCTTTCGTGCCTGTAGTTGAGTATATGGAATACACTCCAGAATGAATGAGTCATGGCTGCGTACAGGATACGCCCGACAGAAGTGAAACTTCGTGGATGTAGCTGAAAGGATACAGGATTATTCATCGACATTTGATGAAATAGCATTCATTCAATATCACATGCTTGCCACATTCTATGAATGAATTCTACATTTTCAATGCGTATGAAAAAATTTTATAAAAAATTCAGATGTCAAACTATTCTATTCCTTTTAGTGTAAATTCAATCGACAATTACATCATCTCCGCCCGTAATTTTCTTGAAAAATATTTGACAGAAAAAAAAATCAACGGGTTTTGATTTTTGCGGTTTCTTCTGCTGAAAAATATTTTTCATCAAAACTTCTGTTTTTTTTTTCATTTGATCTTCTAAAATATTTCCGGAAAACATTTTTCACCGCCAGCTAATGGGGAAGTCAGTGAATTCTCCCACGAATTCCCTAGGATTTTCCATAAAATATTTTCAGAAACTCCCGGGATGACGTAATTTCCAACAGAATTGACCCAAAAAAAAATAGAAAGCTCCGAAAGTTGGAGATATTGAAGAATTTTCTAGTAAATTTTTTCCTACGTCAATAAATACGTTTCAAATAATTCGATTTCCAATAATTCGTCACGTACACAAAACGCTCAACCCAATTAATTAATTAATCCGCGAAAAGGTCTCGGGTTCCCTCCCATGAGAAGTTTCACTCCAGAAAATTAACAAAAAAAAGAGGGGGGCGGGGGGCGGGAGCGAAAAAAGCAACTAAAGAGCGGAATTCGAAAATGACCGTCTATTATTACTTCCTCCATTGAGACTTATGTTTGTCTCCCATTGCGTAATCATCTTTTTAACCACGTCATAAATACGAAAACATCGCAAATGTTATGACAGAGACGCTAACTAAAGCTGAGCGAGTGAATTTTTTTCAATCATCTCTCATTCTATCAGCCACACGACAATTCAATTGAAACAAATGTTGGCTATTTGATTCCCGTGTGCTTCGAACACTGACTACAAACGCGCAGAGAACGACGTACACCATTTAATGGACAAGAGTGAAAAGGGGAAGGGGAAAATCGAGGATCGACGTACGAAGCTGAAGCCAGCGAAATATTCGCCAATGGAGAATAAAAAAAATTCAAGAACTCCACGAGACGTTTGAAAATATCTAGGACTTCTACTTTAATTAAATAATCAATAATTTTTGTCTTTCCGCTCGTCTTTTCGACCCTTTATCGACTTTTTTTCTCGTCTCTTCGTTGAAACAACGAATGAAAAAATGTAAACAACATTAGTTAAGATATTTCTGTTATTTAAGTGAAAAGGGGGAGGGGAAGCGAGAGTGGAATTTAATTGACGGAGTTTTTGAGAATTTGAGGACAGAAATTCGAGGAATTTTTTTAACAACTCTCAATTCTCTCTGGAAAAAATACAATTGACAAATTAAATAAATGAATTAACTGTAGTTATATGCAATCGTAAATTGCGTAAAAAAACATTAACAAAAATGACAAATCAAGCAAACTAAAGACGACAATAAATTTTAATGAGAAAATTGTATAAAAAATTTGTTAACAGAATGAGTTCTACTGTCTCTCTACAAAAGATTGGATCAATTTTTATGAAAAAACGGAGCAAAGCCGATAGAATTCGCAGCAATTTATTCTTAAACTTCTCATTTTTAATATTTCTCAAGTTCCGCGATAAACAGTCGTTGGACATTCCGATAAACCAAAAATAATTAGACTTCTGACAAAGATCACAAGAATTCCTATTGTTGTATGTCCTCCTCTGTCCTATCGATAATAATTTGTTAATAATTAATGATTCGCTAATCCTCGCATAACCTCCTGGAGGAAGCCACAAGGTTCGCTGCCAATTGACAAAAAAATCTCATTAATTCGTAATAAACCTTGAGAGACAAAAATAAAAAAAACCAAAACAAAAACCAAAATGATCAACAGCTGTGGAAATTCCTCGACAAGCTGGTGCAAGCGAGCCGAACGTTTCGTTGGTTTCAGCTTCTGACGTAGCCAGTTAAAACGAAATAACGAGGCAGCAGACGCCTTATCGTCATCCCAGAAAATGAATTACCCAGACTCACCTTCCTACTTCGACATGCCTGGGGATTTGAGCACTCGGATGAGCGTCTGCTGCGGTTAGTTTTGTAAATATCCCACTCATTTTTAACAACAGGCATCATAAACGCCATCTCGGCAGACAGTACTTGCACTCGTCTCCACCGGGCTTTATTCTCGAAACTTCAAGTCTGTTGATATTTATATTTATTTTCAATCGTTTTGTCCCTTGATATTCACCTCGGGTGTTATATTTGTCGAGTGACTCCGTGTTTGTAGTTAACTGACGCACTCCTATTGCCTGGGGCTTTTCTTTCCTTCGTCCACTTCTTTTTCGTATGGGCGATCCTCCAACCACCAACTGCCGCTGCAGATTCAACTAATCACACTGGTTTATTCGGTTATTCACGGCGGGTGGTAATGAATAATGAATTTTATATCGATGGTTACTCTGTGCTGTTGGTAATCTGCTTTTTCGACGTTATTTTTTTTTTCCGTGCGTTAAGTACGAACTTGTCAGCTGCCAGTTTCAGAATGAGCACGCGAGGCGGCGTGCAACCGAGAATTCCGGCCAGGGTGGGGAGGCCAAGCGCACGATTGGAGGAGCACGAGGCGGGTTCACTACGTCACAATATTGCCATTGATTTTCCGATGTTGATACATGCCGGTGACACGAAGTTTTAGATTTTTTTTGCACGATTTTCCACGGGGAAAACAGCAAATCGTGAAGACTGGTCAGTTATTGGGAGCCTCGTCTGGCCGGGACTGCGCGTCAAGACGGATTTTCTCATTTTTTAAACAATTTTTTGACCCATTTTATTCAGTATAAAGTGAACAGGAAAATGGAAAAATCGAATGCAATGTTCAATTTCTTTTTTTCTCTGATTTGACTGATTATTTTTTTTTTTTTGCAGAAATAGTTCCGTTGAGAAGGCGAGGTAGAGTGGGAAAACCATTTTTCCGACCAGGGAATTAGCCGGAAAATCACTTTATCCAATGGGTTCAAGAGAAAAAATTATTTTAATTTCAAACTCTGTTGAATTATTGTTTATTGAGAAGTTTAATGCCCGAAGTGGCAATAATTGAGGATCTTAAACATGAAATTGATTAGAAAATACTTTGACGAATGAACAAATTTTATCTTTAATTTCGGTTGCAGTTCCTCAAGGGTAAACTGGTAATCGATGAGAGAGCACTGGAATCGATGGATTTAATGCGGTTTGGAGTGAAGGCAATTGTTGGTTTGATACTGGAGTTATTATTATTATTGGATTCTATGAATTTCAATATTTTCCTCTGATTTATTTACTCCCTGAGACGGCCAGACTCGCGCAAAAGAATGGACGAATATATGAATTGAATACTTAATAACAAATGCTTTATTAATTTAATAATTTAATCTTTTTCTTTTGTTTTATAAGGATGAGGGCGTGAGGATGCGAAAGGAAACATTTGTTACGAGTAGCAGCAGAGGAAAATAAATTGAATTGTTATTTTCTCAAAGTTGATAATTAGTTTAGCAGACGAATATTGGGCGAGAGCAATTATAAATTAACAATTGAAAAGGAGAGGATATGAACGCACGAAAACATTTCATTTGAAGAACTGGAATTTCTTGGACAGTTCTTTCAGATTTCTACTGGAGTTTCCATCGGCTTCCGGCACTCCCGGAATCTCCAGTGAAAAATATTCCATAGGACGACTCGATAGACTTTTTATTGAACTCAAATTGTCCAATTGAAAAGAAAAATTCTGGTAAAAAAGGGGAAACGTAAAATTTAAAAAAAAGGATTTTGACAGTGAGGAGAGCTCATCCAAAATAATATACGGATATTGCGGTGAAATATTTTTTTGCAACTCCTCAACTCAAATTTTCAGACTCAAAGTTTTTCGGTGCGATTTTTTTCGGCGAAAAGTGAGAATTTATTTTATTCAATTCGCGGAGGAAATGTCTGAAATAAATTCCACTGAATTCTCCGGTAAACTATTTTTTATTAAAAATTTTCGGTGGGGAAAAAATCCAGTCAATTTCCCCCAGAATTTCCTGGGGTTCGAGGTGGAGTGGATTTTGAAGAGACTAAAGAAATCGGTATCTCAGATCTGAAATGGAGATATTTTTGATAACTCCAATGAAAGTTCTTGAATATTGATAAAATAAATTTGATATTCCAATTTCGGGGGAGGACAAACGTTTCTCATTTATCAATTATTCTGAGAGTCTAATGTCAAACTGAATAATTCACATTATTCAGTGATAACTGCGGAGAATTTTACGACGACAGCCGTATCTTGATATGTATACCAAGGCTCTTCATGCACTAGATCAAACCGGGACTCAATAGGGTCAATGAAATAGACCAGAACTGTTCGAAAAAAGCAGTCTCCATTTTGTGATCGTAAAATTAAGTAGAATATTATAACAAAGACGATTACGTAGGCAAATTACGGAATAGTTCATATTTTTTCGGCTCTTTTCTGATACAATTCCACAATTAATTGTCCGGAGTGGTAATTAAATACCTAAATTAAAATTAAAGCATGAAAACCTTGTAAATCAAATTGATTAAATTAATCATAGGAAAAAAGTTTAAAAAATGACGGACTGTCTTCAGGAAATAAATAAATTTTAATTAAAAATATTTTAAAACGCCAGATGAAGAATTGAAATGATCTCACTCGAATTAAATAAAAATTCTGGTGTACTGGCAACTGGGAAAATTACAATTAATGTGATTACCCTGTCGTTGATTGTATTTTGGTAATATTGAGAGGGGATTGTTTTTATTTTATTTTTTTATTATTTATTGACTTAATTAGATGGACGTGGGATTTATTAATGATTCGATCGATGAGCATATCAACCCAGGATTTTTTATATTTTAACATTCTGGAGCCAATTAATTGTCAATGTCATATTAATTAATTAATTAAACTAATAGTCATTAATTATTAATTATCACTAGTTAGTAAAATAATTAGAAGTTGAAGTTGACAGTTACTCCTGATAAGCGAAATTCCCCACTGAATTAAAATTATGATTAAAATTAATTTGTTGAAGAAAAATAGTTTCGAGTAAAGTCTGGAGAAAAAAATTATTTTCTCTCGGAAAATTGCGGAAATTTTTATTCATTTATTTTTTATATTTATCATACCGTGATGTTGCAAAAGTCTGGTTTGTTTTACATCTCTGACTACATATTTACTAATATTTTTTATTAAACAAACCGATTACTCCTGATAACGAACAAATTTTTTTTAACTCAGAAAAGTCTTTCTTTTTCTTTAACAATCTCACTATCTCATACGATCAGAGCCAGCACTTCTAACTCTACTTTTAATTCGTACTCGTTATCGCGGATATCAGATATCCAAACCGTAGAATTCCATGAATTCTTTTGATTTCCAGTGGGAATTCGTCCGCGGCGAAAAATGAGGAGCACATGCTGAGGATGCCTTTACAAAAAAAAATCCAAACGTTAAAATTTCAAGAATTCATTTAAATAACCCGATTTTGGTCCGGTTTTTCTCGGGGGCAGGGAAAAATTGTTTAAATCTAATGAACAATTCGAAAATCGCTGACTTGGGACGACTAATTGAAGACCCTGAGGAGGTGCGGTTTCCGTTTAGTGAACGGTGGGGGCCAGAAATTTCAACAGTACATCAACGCATATGCATCTTGAGGCCGACTGTATACAGTTTTGTTTCACTGGCGTCGGCTCAAGCGCTTCGAACACCCGCTGTCCGCGACGGTTCGTCTCGATTCACTAGTCAACACTCGAGTTTTTGAACCGCGAGAACAAAAAAAAAGTAAGAAACTGTGGTCAACTGTGAAATCCCGCAACTTTCGTCGAATTGAAAAGCCTGATAGTGCGAGTTTTCCCCGAGTTGGAGTGACGACTGTTGGAATATTGTCAACAATTGAATAAAACACCCATGAAATGGTTTTTGATCCGATGACTGGGGAGCAGAGGAAACAGTTCTTCAGGCAAAATTATGGAACTCACTTGCCCGGGTAAGCAAATTGTCGATTTAATTGATTAATCAATTTTTCCAGGATCAGAAAACAAAACGTCTCGTTGGCAGTGTTGCTGTCAATTCGAATGACGAGATTAATCTGCTAATTGTTTACTGTGTTTGAAAAATTAATTGGAGAGTCTGAAAGAAATTATTGACTTGTTATTAATTTTTAGAGAAAATGCCGCTGATTTCCCGGCGCAATTGTCGGGGGGAATGTAAACCGTAGAACCGACAAGTTCATCGAATTCGATATCACGTAAATAATTGACACTGGCGGTACGGATACTGGTGAAGGGGTTGTACCAGCCCAGTACCAGGCGACTGGTTATATACGTATCACACGAATGCTCAAATACACTCAATGTTCAAGTGTACATCACGCACAAGACAATTTTTAATACATTTTTTCAGCGCGCTGTGTCGGAAAAGTACTTTTTCGACACATTGAGATGAAAAATGATGTTCGTAGCACGTGAAAAGATGTTCGTAGCACGTGAAAAAAGTGGTTTTTGACTCGTGGGATTATATCACTCGCCTTCGGCTCGTGATATAAACCTCCCACTCCCCAACAACCATTTTTTTTTTCACTCGTGACGAAATATGCTATTTCATCACGCTGTGTCGGAAAAGTAACTTTTCAGTCACTCGACGCGAAGCGGACTTTTTCGACACTTTTTCGACACATTGAGATGACAAATTAAG
>JAPYZM010002371.1:0-14040 GCA_030522845.1 Psyttalia concolor
GTTTATATCACGAGCCGAAGGCGAGTGATGTAATCCCACGAGTCAAAAACCACTTTTTTCACGTGTTACGAACTATATTTTTCATCTCAATGTGTCGAAAAAGCACTTTTCAGTCACTCGACGCGAAGCGCAGAGTGACTGAAAAGTTACTTTTTTGACACAGCGTGATGAAAATAATTTTTTAGTCACTCTTCGCTTCGCGTCGAGTGACTGAAAAGTACTTTTTCGACACATTGAGGTGAAAAATTATGTTCGTAACTCGTACAAAAAGTGGTTTTTGACTCGTGGGATTATATCACTCGCCTTCGGCTCGTGATATAAACATCCCATGCGCCAAAAACCATTTTTTTTCACTTCTTACGAAATATACTATTTTGTAAGTCTGGAAATAACATAATCATTGGTAATATAAAGCCATAAAATTGAGAAGTTCAATAGCTGGATTATTCACTCTGTCTTTCATTGCATGATTTTTACCTCGGTGATATTAGAGTATTTGTTTTTATTGCCTCAGTTGAAATTAATAGAGCGGAATTCAATGAATCAAAAAAAATCAGTTGAGCCCATTCAATTTGGTTTGGTTATATCCGATACATATCAAGCATAAAAAAAGGGCCATTCACGCGATTGTCCACATCGATTTCAGTCGTGAATTCGACTGATGTTTACCCCGTGAATGTTTCAAATCCCAAGTTATTGCTTCCATTAATCCCCGGAAATGGATCCTCGCGGGGATATTCAGGAAAATAATGAATAAAAATAAGACGCAGAGAGAAGATGGATTATACGATATAATGATAAGAACAGGACAGATTTTTGATGATTCACTGCCGGAGAAATTGATGTTTAGCAGGAATAGAGTATTTCATTACAAAAAAATAGGGAAGAGATGAATAAAAAAGAGAAAACCCAAAGAAAAATCAATTCGATTTTAATGTGAAAGATATTCGTCCAATTTTTTTTTCTTCGAAATGACATTTATAGGGTCCGAGTCTGGTTGCCTTAAACAAATTGATGGCATCGAGACATAAAGATTTGGTATATCTTATGCTTGGGTAGATCTACGGAACCTTCGCCTCCTTTTCCCTACTGAAAATATTTGAGTTAAATAATTTATGTAAACTTGATGAAATGCAAGTCAACGTGTCGGAAGGTATTACAAACAGGACCAGCACTTATCTAGGGGTTCGGAGGGGGCGCGGCTGTTGTGAATTCTACAAGGATCACCATCGTGACCCTCTCTCTATCAACCTATTCACCATATTGAATCCGACCGAATTTTATTGTTTATTTCATATGATTCGGGTACCGAGTAGTGAATTAATTCACCGCTTAATACCTAAACTCAGTAAAATCCCGATAAAATTCTGTCGGACTCAATTTGGTGAATAGATTGATGGAAGACACTAAATGAGCACCGTCGCACACCATTGGGCACCTTGTGGGATTCAAACGAGTCGCGTCCCTGTCTTGAACCCTGGATAATGTTAAGTTCTGGTGAGGTTCATTTATACACGGAGAAAAAAAATAAGAAAAATTACGGAACAAGTCACGTAATCCGCACGCTAAGATTCTTTTCAGAACTTTTTGTACGAATTAAAGAGGATGAGTCTATTGTATCTTTGAAAATGTACGGAAAAGTAACGTAATTTTTTTGGAACTTAAACTCCAACATTAAGTTTCTATAAAAAATTTCAAGACTGATTATGGCTCAGAAAATAGAAATTGGGAAATGTTGCGCAAAAATTACGGAGCGTTTCTGAAAATCTCCGCCAGGCGGTTAACTTTGACGTGTGAGGCGGATGAGTAATTTTACGGAACAGAAGTTGAAATTTAACGTGAGAATGGCGTACTTTCTGTGAAATTTCAATATCGCTGGCAGATAACGTGACTTCTTCCGTAATTTTGATCGGATATTTCTCTCCGTGTACCATACCACAAGTTGATTTTAATTTATTTGAGTTTACTTAAAATTATATAATTGATATACCTGGAGTAGGGAAGGGGAGGAGAAGGTTCCGTGCATCAACCCAAGCGTACTAAATTCCAAATCTTTGTCTTGATACGATCAAATCATTGACAGCAATCATTTTTTGATACTTGAAATACCATTTCCCACAACTTACAAGCAAGAATAAACCAATCGTCCTTTATTTTGCAAAGAAAATCGACCGTTTACCAACGGATTAACAATTTTCGTTTTGGCTAGACCAAAAGCAACGTATGTTGAAAAATATATATTTGCCCAATTTGAACGCCACCGTCGCCATTTTTTTTTTTTAATATTGAAGCAATTGGTTCTACCCCCCCTGGCAATTGAAAAACATCAGGATTATTCGCGGCCACGGCGAACGCGGTCCGTGAAAAATAAATGAATAATCTGAAGAGGATTTCCTGACGTGCCCAGCTTGAAAAGGGGAAGCCCAGTCAGTCGATGTGACTGGAGAGGGGAAGCGGAATTGTACTCTTGATATAAATCGTCATAGGGCTCTAATTCTCAGCGCAGTTTATATGTTATTGCATTTATCACGAGTACGTGCCTGGGGTTAAGAGTCGTGGTGCGCTGCCATGGTCCTCTGGGTTTTCGGCTATAACCCGTGGAACGAACCGCGCAAGGACACACATGGTGCACGTGAGAGATGAGAATATGGTGTATACGTGAGGGATATACATCACATAAAAACCATCTCTCCGGGCAAAGCCGTTTTTGAAGGCAAACGAGAGAATGCCCACGCAATTCAATGTATGTTATTTCATGCATGTCGAGCGTTCAATTTACGTTTTGTACTTTTATGTAACTGCACTTTTGAAAAATTTTGTATGATTTTCCTGGGAAAAATCCCGGCTGAATTTGGAAAGTGATAATTACATTTGAAAAACTGAGTTTCTCACTCATTTTATAGTCCTTCGACTCGATGAGGAATAAAGAGTATCAGGTCGGGTTCTATTATCACCGATTTTTTTTTTCAATTGTCGAATTCCATATGGCTTTGTTATTCACAGAATATTTACTGATCTTTCGATGGTCAAATGGAATTTATCAATTTTTTTAGTAATCCGCATCCACACGAATGAAAAATCAAAATTAGAAACTTTTTATTCATCGTCGAAGATTTTACAGAGAACATTAATTGAATTCGAAGTTCTGTAGAATATGAAGGCGAAGAATAACAGTCCTAGTGCCCAAGGCAACGTTTCGAATGCTCTTCTGATGTATAATTTATTCTCGACAATGGAGCGAAAACACGGAACAATAGAACCATACTTGTGCAAATTATTCAGAAAGATTTATATGAGGTAAATCTGGTTTTCACTGAGAATTACCAACAAGGAGAACAATATTGTTCATGGCGCACTGAATATTCATGTTATTAAAAAATTTCATGACTCCATGGGTCGGTTGTTTGAGAAAAAGTGAATATCAGCAGAGTCGAGGGATGGAATTTCTCATTATTTTAGCGTATTCAGAGTCAGTTTACAAATTCAAGAGGAGTTTCACGTTTTTTCAAACAATTTTGTGTGAGTATTTCAGGTACATCAAATTAATAAACAAATGCTGTCACAACAAAAAAATAGGACAAGGAAAATTTGTATTTGATTGTTGAGATATCAATAGAAATGCATCAAATTAAGGCTCATTAAAAACTTCTAGCTGATGGATTTTTGTCTAGAAATGTGCACACGTCTAGAACTATTTTTATCAAGCTGTCAAAACAAACAAACTTTTCAGGGCTGTAAAGAAATTTTTTTCTTCAGCTAAATGAGTTTAATGAAGTAATCAGTAAAAATTACGCACACATCTCGATAATATCGATTGACAGCCAATAAATTTTTGCGAACGGTTAGAACAGTCCAGAACCTTGAAAGTGATTTACTAATATATTATCAAAAAATCAGGTTACATAAAGATGTAGATGTTAAAAATGTAGATATTGGCGCCAATTCGTGGTGAATCCAAATAAAATGTATGCGCGGATACAGATGTTGGTTGAATTCAACTAAATTCCATTCATAAAATGACATTCCACCTCATGAAAGCATCAGTCCTTGTTTAATCGGCCGAATGAACGAAATATAATAGAATTCATACCTCCATCAGCGCAGTAAACCAGGAACATTGAATGAAAACGAGACAAATACGGGAAAATTAAACGTAATCTGTTGAATTTTATGGCGACAAACTTAGTTGTAGAGTATTAGAGCATTGTTATAGGAATTTTTAATCGGTTTTTTTTTTCATCTTTTCCACGCTTGAATGTTTCGCCATCGGGGCCAGAAGGGGTATTCGCGAGGCGAGAATGAATAATGAACGAGGGATCTTCCTGCTCTACATAGTAATAAAAGTGCAATGGAAATTCCTGCTCTCACTCGCACTTCTGCCTCCATATTCTTTTTCTCTCAACGTGTTTATTATTATCATTAAAAAGTATCCACGAGTACAGTTGTATCCCTGACCTCCTTCATCGGCAAGGGGGGAGGGTGACCCATGAATTATACCCTCCACTGGAAGCAGAAAGTGGGAGTTTATACGAGGGAACGTAAGACGTTGACTCGTTAAAAATTATAGCCCTCTGAGCTATGGCAATTGCCAGCCTCTCGCTCAAATCGTTAAATTAAATGGAAATTATTTTTCTACGAGACACTTCTGCACACTCATAAATTTTATATCCTCCTGAATCTTCCGTTAAACAGCAATATAACCCCCAGAAGACCAATATCTCTCTCATTTTGCCCGAGTGAAAGAAGAGATAAACGATTTGGTGATTAAATTGTTAAAAAAATTCTCATTAAATTTTCCGTACATCTCTCTCCATGTTTTATTAAATGACAGGGCTTCGGAAACTTCAAAGAATTTGGACTCGACATATTAACAATTTAATTAAAACATTATTCAGTACTTTTTTAAGTTTTTAATAAAGTGACATTGAGAGTTTTTGTCAAGCTAAAAATTAGATTAAATTAAATTAAATTAAAGTGAATATCGATGGACTTAACTAACTAAACTAATTGCCATTGTGAATGCCCGCCAAAAGTGGGTTATTAATATCGATCGATCACATTGGGGACACGAAAGATTGATCGAACTTTGTTCACTAATTTGGAATTCAGAGGAGAAATATTAGTTTATGAACATTTCTATTTTGTAATAATTCCAAATTTAACAGATTATTCTCTCTCATCTTTTCTCAAAGCATGTCGCCTCAACATAATCCCAATTTAATGAAAAAAATACTCGGCACGTTTTCTAAGCACGAGAAGTTTTTAACAAAAAAAATTGACAATTTTTGGTCGATGTTTGCGTCGCATGAATGTCGGGAACATCTTAAATTTTTCATTTTCTAATAACATCATTCGTCCATTCATTCATCCAACCCACGAATTAAACTGTCATTTTTCACCGAAACATTAAACATCAATTTCCTTGAAACTCCGACCCCGAACCGACTAAATAAACTTTTGTCACCGAAAACACAGCGACCACAGAGCCTTGCAAAAAAAACTGAAATTCGTGCTGGCATAATCGGCTGTGGGATCCAACCAATTCTCGTCTGAATTACGTTAATACGTGAAACCGGTACGATGTAATATATATAACGTGTACGGAATGGGGGTCGTATTCCAGGGCCATTCCGTTGAGCTTCTGCATTTGAAGCCATCCGCCCTCCCTTCACCCGCCCACACACAGGCATTCACACATACCCACACGCTTGCGATCTCAAACCCGCATAGTTCACGATTATAAAATGTATATATACATCTACGCTGTCCACCACACACTAGTAAATTTTGCACACAAGCCAGTGTAGCCTCTCTTCGTCGACATTTACACATATCTACGTGGCATTGGTGTTTACGTACGTGAACATATAGCGTCATCGAATATCCTCGACGTTTCTGTTAGTACCTTCAATGGCAACAAATACACATACCAAACATGTACATGTACACAGTGCCCAGGGAGTCAGGGGGAGGTAGAGCGAGAGATAGAGAGAGAGAGAGAAAGAGAGAGAGAGAGAGAGACAGACAGATAGATGTGTAGGTAGCTGAGCGATAGAATATCAGTCGCATCAGTGCCGTTGGATATATGCACCATTGGTACATATATCGTAAAGCTGCCATCCACGGCTGACACGTTCGCGACGCATATTTGAATGTATAAACCGAAATATAACGCGCTAGTCTATATTGCCTGCTGTGAATGCCTGAGCAACATCGATGAATACATCACCATCGTGGTAAAATGAGTGGAATGCCACAGGAGGCCGCCGGAGGATGCAGGGCCGTAGTCAGGGGGAGGAGGAGAAAAAAAATGATAATAATATTTCCTGCAGTTCCCACATCAACCATTTTCTGCAGGTATTGATCCACTCTGAATGGAGCCTTCCATGAGAATTTTGGAACGGTATTGGGGCCATATTTGCAAATTCGGAGGGGCAGTAATTTATCAATGTATTTGCGCAATATTCTGGGAGCGGTGTTACTGTTGATACGAATCTATGGTATTTGGTGAGGCTGCAGTTGAATATTTTATTACTATCGGTTGGTGCATGGGGGGGGGGGGGGGGCTTTGATGTTGCATTGATTTTCGAGATATTTGGGCAATTTTTGAAATTAAATGGGTCAGTGGGCGGCTTCATCAAAAAATTTTTACATGTGGATTGGGATATTGTTTTTTATTCTCAATGTGTATTTATTAAATCATATTTTTCGTTCATCAACTGATGTTTTAACATTTGAGTCTTGTTTTCAGTAAATCCGCATTTATTATGAGAACTGAATTAAAATTTTCCAACTGTAGTTGTAAATTCAATAGAGAGCCGACGATTCTCCCGTTTAATTGGAATTTCCACTAATTGCTATGAAATTCGAACATTACTATTTAAAATTTGGAAATCGTAATTAATATCATCTGAAAAGGGCCAACTGACATTTCCGAAAGATCCAACTGGAGTTATTTAAAATGGCGATTCTTTTTATTTTCCCAACTGTAAATTATCAGTATTTTTGTTATTTTAACAAGTTCCCCAAGCAGTTTCACATTGTGAAAGTTCGAGTAATGTTATCTCACGAGAAAACGACATTTCACGTTCTTCCGTTTCCCACTAGACGACCGAGTACTCGACGCTGGATTGGCCTTTCCATCCGCTGGGAGAATGGTCTTCCCGTCGAGCTTTCGAGCTTTCGTTTCATATTTGTAAGGGCCTTTTACGAGTTTCTATTCTCCGTCTTCTATCCTGACTCATTCTTTTCATCTCCTGTTTGTTCTTTTTCTCACTCATCGCCTCTCAAACTGATTTCCGAGCCCTGCGAAGAGCAGTTTCCAATCCACCGAGTGGCGCTGGCCAATTAGTTAGAATTGACAATAGAACTGCTCCATCGTTCTATTACATGGGTGAGACTCTTTTGCCAGACGTAGAGAATTCAACGAGTCCTAAAAGTGATAAAATTCCCTTCCAAGGCGTTGGGAATCGCTGGATCTTTGGATCGCTGAGCGTTTCAGAGAGCCTCAGCTGGCACTGAGCCCCCCCCCCCCCCCACACAGCATTCTTTCCTCAATCGGAACGACACGACTAACGGCCAATCATGCTCACACGAAGGAAAATTGAATGTACGGAGATGTAATTACGCCTGACGCAAGGTGGCCGTCGATGAGTAATCAGTTTCCTCGGGAGTTTCGCAATTTATCGGAGCAACTCATTTTCCTACAACTCCACTCAACTGTCTTCCTCGTGTCTGAGGGTCTACTTGAGACTTTCGAAACATATTCATTGGATTTTCCGCCAGTGTCAAGAGCCTCTCAAGTGCTTCGCTGATCAAACTTTGCTTTCTAATTTGGAATTGGGAGGGAAAACATCAGTTTATTGGAGTGGACTCATGTACCAGTTATTTATTATTTCGTATTTGTGTTCATCTCAATTGTTTTTATGTGATAATATAGGTATGACAGATTTGTCGGGAAGTGGCGGCAATTTCGAGGAGGACCCGATTGTTCCGGAAATCAGTCTGGAATGGTCCGGAAAACTTTTTGAACGTCCAAGAATTTTTATGTTCTAGGGTACAATAATTCTTAAAATTTCTATTTGATTTTACATCTTCCAGAAAAATTACGTGCCTTCTTCATAGTTTTTCGGTAACAGACCCGACAATTGACTGAACATTACATATTTATTCGGTGACACGCTTACCACGAACAAAATATCTACGACAAATTATCCGCCGTCTCATTATCCGAAAGCAAAACAACCGCCGAGTAAATTTTTTTTATCAAAACATCCGTGGTTTTTGTTAAGTAAAAACAATTACCTTAATTAATTAGATGGGAAGAGCACCCGACTGGTAATCGGGAGGTGCCGGGTTCGATTTCCGGTCTGAGAATATCTGAATTTTTTCTTCAGTTATTTGTGAACTAAATATCTTGAGAAGGAATTCCCACCTATCCAAAATCCTTGCCATCCATTAATTCCACTGACCTACCTTAAAAATATGGAACGCATAACCCTTACCTAATTCCCAACTGTTGTTTCCTTTCCTCTCTATGATTTCATGAATTTTAACGACATGATTGATTGTCACAATATTCACAGTCCACTTTTAAATTCTCAAAATTCGTTTAAGTTGTGGATTGTTGTGGATTGTAACGAGTTCATCCCAGGACAATCTCCAAAGTAAGAAGCCCATTTTAGCCTAATTTCTATTACCCCCTACCGCTGTTCCTGGTAGGGAGAGGGTATTGTCTGGAGAAGGAGGTATTCATCAATTACCGTTTTCTTAAATTCAAAATCACTTAACTAACTATTGAATAATTTATCGACGGATGTTGTGACAATGGATAATTTGCCTACAGATGTGTCTTCGGATTGGGTTTTCGTGGCTGTTTTATCACGGATATTTTGTCTGTGGATTTTAAGTTACGTAACCATTTATTCTCTTCATCTCCTCCAGAAAATGGCCGAAAACAATTTACACCTGCCAATTACGTAAGTTGTTCCGTAATTTTTATCGCATATTTCTCTCCATGAATGAACCGAAAATTTCCAAATATTTTCCGTCATTTCGATTAACTTATCAACAATTTTCCGTTTCGATTGACTTTATAAAATCAAACGGCAAGTTCTCGACAACAAAGCGGATTAACATTCTACTTTCCTTCTTGCGAAGTACAGGGAACACTCGCTAGACGAAGCATACAATTCCTTTCACGCAAAGTTTCCTCTTCACACGGAACAGTGATAAAATTGCATTCTGACATGTTTGAAAATAGCCGCTGAATTCTATTCCAAACATTTCATAAACAAAGCGTGGGTGTTCTCGTTACTCGGGTGTTGGCCAGCAATACCATTAGTAAGCTCTTTTCCAGCAACAGAAGCCGGACCGAGAGAGGCGACATAACAAGGGGTTGAGGAGTAGTTATGGTCATGTTCACTCTCCTCGCCATCTCCCTCCACCCCAAACTGCCATTTACGGAATGAATGTCCCATGAATTCAGCGCGTTACGTATCTGAATAAACCGAAGCGGCGTGCAGATCTCAGTGTGAATGCGGTGTCCGAGATAACATGAGTTTGTGAAGTAAAAGAGAAAATCTCGTACCTCTCTTCTTTCACACATTTGTCGCATTTTCCACAAATGACAACGGAAGATAATAGGATCGTGCCACGCTACACTCCCACACATCCTCGACATTCTTTCATTCTCTATTTTTTTTTATTAATCTTATCAGAGCACCTACAGAACAACAACAATTCGATTTCAATCGCAATTCCATCGGTGGAAATTGTATTACGTTTCATTTATCTGGAATGATAGGGCTCTACTCTTATTCTCATTTCACATAAGCTGGGGAATTACATTAACATTCCCAGGGTAAGTATCCATAGATTTTTAATTAAACTAATTGCCATTGTCAATGCCCATCAGAAGTGTTTTATTAATGTCGATCGATTATGGCGCGGACTTTGTTCACTGATTTGAATCAAGACTGAAAATATTAATTTAGAGAAATTTATATTTTGCAATAATTTCATATTTTACTGATTATTTTCTCCCTTCTCCTCTGTGGGCATTTCGATTCAATATATTCACAATTTAATGAAGAAATTATTCAGCACTGTTTTCAGTATGAGAAGTTCTTAATTAAAAATATTGTCAGTTTTTCGTCGATCTTTCCTCCACACTAAAGGAATTTAAGATTCAATTAAATATTGATCGAATTGTAGGTAAACTATTTGCTATTGTTAATGCTCGCGGACAAGAACGACTGATTGGTTTTTGTTCATTTATTTGGAATTGAAAGGAAAAATATTTGTTGAAAGAAATTGATATTTTTATGTAATTTCAAATTTCACACATTATTTTGCACGTCTGTATGTCAATCCATTGAAATTCTCAGCATCGTAATTTGTTTATTACTCTTATTAGAACATATGGAAAATTATAATCCAAATTTACTGAGAATTCCATCGATGGAATTACTAATGTTTCGTTTATCCTAAATGATAGTAGTTTCCTATTTTTATTGAACATTGAAATTACATTAAAAACGCCGCATTACATTCTGATGGGTTTTTAATCAGACTATTTGTCAAAGTAAATGCCCGACAAAACTGATCCATTAAAGTCAATCCATTATGTCACGAACAAAAACGACAAATTGATTGCCACTCTTCGTTGCACATCGATAAATTCTTTCTCCCCCTTTCTCCAAGTACTACGAAAATTTTTCTCCATTCCTCATTGTTTCTCTCGTTCACGACAGGACACATACAAATGCTTCCGCATTGCAACAGAGTTGAATGAGTACTTTTTTTTCCCCGACTATTTTCCGTTCTTATCTTCCTAGATTCGAATACAAAGTGTATCCGGAGGGTGAAACTTAAATTGGAAAAAGTCGTCGTTCAATTTTTAAGGACAACCGTGTTACGGGCATTTTAATCATTTTCACGTGTGCTTTTTCTACTCCTACGCGAACCGAATTTATACGGAAGAACAACATCCAATTGTTAATTTTCCATCATTTATTTCGTACTATTCACGATTACAAAATTGGAAATGTGGATTATCATCGAATTAGTAATTTGTAATTCCCCACTCGGTAATGTGGTAAAAAATATAATTTTTGCAATACCTGCCCAAAAAGTTCACTTTTCGGTACCGGTTTTCGTGCGTAAAGTGGTACTTTTCCGCACAGTGTGCGTAAAAGTCAGGGATCGTGCGTAAAGTGAAACTCGCGTTTCACTTTAAAAGCGAAGCTTTACGCACTCGAATTTCACTTTACACACGATCTTGACTTTTCCGCACTCCGCACACAAAAAGCCACTTTGCCCACCTTCCCTCAAGGCGAATTTTGGCAGGTATTGCAAAAAATTAGGTGTGCGACACGTGCGTATCGCCGTGATCGCCTAGCACTCGTACGAAAAAGTGCTACTTTACGCACTAGTTGCACAATATACTATTTGCCAATCAAATATTCTTCTGATACAAATTCAAAGCGAATTTTATTACAGGAATTTGGAAGATTGGTTAACAAACTAACATAATTCAATTCATTTAATTCATTGAATAATTAGGTTCATCAAACGTGGAACAGTGATTTACAAGAAGAGTAAATTTCATTGTATGAGCATGTTTAATTTTTTTTCTCGGATTTTTATCATTTTGATGGAGTAATGGATGAACAATTGACACTCATTTAATGTCTTCAAAATTTCATTTAAATTTAATTTCATGCATTCCGCATATTCAAAAAACCGCATTATTACATTTTGTTTTCACACATTGAATAAATTTTTTTATTCAAATAATTTTGAAAACGTTCTCTCGGCGTAGTCAAGATAACTCATGACAAATTTGTCCGAAATGAAAAAACCAAATATTTTCTCTCAGTAGATGCTTATAGCTAGTGTTTGAATGAAGGAAAAAAATTAAAATTTAGATTTAGTGTTTGATGAAGTGTGTAAAATTTGAACAAGATTAGTTCACCACTTTTTGAGAAATTGTAACAACGCATTTCAAAAATAGAGTTTAGGGAAAAACGTGATTAAACTGAGGTACTAGGCTGATCTGGTCTGGATGGGCGGGATTTCTGAGGGTCCTAACTTTTAGAATTTTACTCAGATCATTATAAAATGTCGGGAGAATATTGCAGCCATATTGAATTATTAAATAACCAAGAAAAATCGATATTCTGAAATTGTGAAACCCATGTAACCCCTAAAAGCGGTTTTTTTTATGTGATCTAACGTCTTAAATTACGACGTTCGGAAGACACGATTTCTTGCAGCATTGAAACAACAGAGATAACCATAAGTTGTACATGTGCCTTATTTTAAATCCCTCCCTTCTCCAATTTTCTCAAAGTCTCCTTTCTTTCACTCGATAAATCCCCAGATATACGATTTCACACTTTGCAAACTAGTTTGAATATTTGAATGAGAAATTCACCACTCGTTCCAGATTTCATTCGGCTCATCGAATTATTCACAAATGATATTATCCCTGAATTTTGAGGGTGGAAAATTACATCTGCAATTTATTAAAGATATATTTCCCAAAGTGTTATCGCACTTGTGGAAATTCACAATGAAAAACTGGATTGGAATAGGAATGAGTGGAACGGGACGAAGAATAGTTGGGAGGACAAGAGCTAAGCCCCAATCAAATATTCATAGCAAGAAACGGCCACTCAAAAAGAGAGCCCAAGCCCTAATTAGCAGTCCTCGTTTCATCGTCTTCATTTCTTCCAACTTCACTTGTGCTACATTCGCGCCATTCCAATTTTACATTTTCGTCTTTTTTTGTTGAGACTACTTTGAACTACTTCTTCTTGATAACATTTCACCCCCCCCCCCCCCCGTTCATTGCTACTGATTGGGATTAATGAAATTTTAGGGGACGAGGCATTTTTCTTTCCGCTCAGTGACTTTGAAATATTTGATTGATTATTAATTTAGGGTCATCAAATACCATAAGAAGATGAGTATTTGAATAGTGAGGAGAAAAAGTGAATACATTTCTTCATTTTGGTACATTCTATTTCCTTCCTAGGTTGGATTGGGGGAATATATATGAAGGGTCGAAAGGTCATACGAAAGACCTGAATAAAATATTCAAATTTTATGTGCTTCTTCATTCTCATACCTATTCTATTTCAGTTTCAGAAATCTGAAAGAATGAATATTAATACTATTGTATGGATCGAAGTAATCCATAAAAAATGGATCTGGCGAAGGCTGCACTGAATCTGTAACTGAAATTTTCGTGAAATCCAAGTGACAGTTTTATTGAAATTTCAAGGAAATTTGTTATTATTAGATCGGGACGATGTCCATCGTCTATCATGGTTTAGAATGCGTTTTACGATTACACCGTTCAAAAAAGGAAATTGCACAGTTTACCGATACTTTTCGGAGCCCCGACACTGAATTTAAGTTGGGGCTATAATTAATATGGAATTCCAATTTCCCCGGAAATTCCGGTGGAATTCCAGAATTTTCAGCGATGAAGGAACGAAAAGTACTTAAATTTCCAAAGGAGTTTCAGTAAATTTCGTAAAATTTCCAGTTCTTATTGATTTTTCAACAAAATGATAAATTTCCAGGGAAAACATTCCTTGAAATTCAAGTGGAAATTAAATACGATAAAGATTTCCGATGAGTGCACCCGAAAATTCAGACAATACTTTTGATAAGAATATAGGAATCACTGAATAAGATCTGCTTCGACTCGACCCTGCTCTAATTTCCAGAATTTCCAATTTTGATTAAGAAAAAATTTTGGTAAATATTAAAAAAGACCCCTTCAAAGTAAATTCATTTTATTCGCCGCGAATATTGTGATTCCGTCTCCGAATTGATTTCTCCTGTTTACATCCACTCAAGTGTGTCACAGTATGTGTAGTCAACAGTGTTTTGTTTTGATAGGTAGTGTGAATTAGGTATTAGGGCAGAATTTTATCTGATGCACAACCAAATAGTGGCAACCTTGAAGAATAGAACACCCAAATATTTCAAGATTAAATGCCATCTCAGTATAAAGCAAGCAGT